>CM072922.1:206030841-206306649 GCA_036971965.1 Nyctalus aviator
GATGACTCATTTAGTTCAGCCCTTTGAATTCAGCCTGTCTCCATCGAAATAAACCTGCGTTTCTATGAAAATTGAGGCTTTGGGGGGTTTTGCGGCCACATCCACTTACACCGGTCTGCTGGGCCCGAGTTGGCCTTTGAGTGTGACATGCTTGGAGCCATGGCATGTCCTTCCTTCTTCCCCCTTAAATGCGCTTTTATTGACTTCAGAGAGGACAGGAGAGAGTCAGAAACGCCGAGATGAGAGAGGATCACTGACCGGCTGCCGCCTGCACGCCTGCCCTGGGGATCCAGCCTGCGAGCAGGCCTGTGCGCGGGGAGCTGACCTGTGACCTCTGGGTTCAGAGGTCACTCAGCCCTAAGCCCCGCCGGGCGAGTCCCCCCTTTCTAGGGCGGAATGCCACTCCGCTGAGTGGATGGCCACTCCGCCGCCTGGAGACGAGTGTCCGCGGTCAGTGCACGGGGTCAGGGCTTCAGCGCCCCGTGCCCCCAGCCCCGGGGGCAGGCCGTACCTCTGCTCCCCGCGTCTGCAGCTGCGGGAACCTGCGCGGTCAGACGCCCGGGACGCGTGTGTGCTGGGACCCAGGGGCCCAGCCGCAGGGCTGCCAGGCCTGGGGGAGCTGCTGCCCCGGGCTCCGGGCTGGGTAAGAGCCGCTGGTGGAGGCGGCCTCCAGGGAGGGCGAGGGAGGGGGGCAGGCTGGTGGTGGAGCTGGGGAGTTGGGTCAGAAACGGTGCCTTGGCTGTGCAGGCCCAGCTCAGACCCGGGCCTGGAGGTTGGACGGGGAGCTGGGGGGCCAATGTGGCCGCGTCAGTGACACGGGAAGCTCAGGACATGAACCCGGCTGCCGCCCCCCACCCCCAGCCCAGCACCCAGAGCCCCCCCCACGCCCTCTGAGGTGGTCGGGCTCTGCGGGACCTCTTCCCAGAGCGGGTGGCCCCTGGCCTCTGCTCCCCTGCACTCGCCTCCTGAAGGGGCGCTGAGATGGCAACGCGATGCGGACGGAGACGGGACGCGGGGTGGGGAGCAGGCGAAGATGGCGGGGGGGGGGGGTGGGGGGGGGGAGGCCGGGGCCGGGTCCCAGGCAGAGCTTGGGGCTGGCCGGGAGAGAAGTGGGCGCAGGGCTCCGTGGCCGGAAGGTGCACAGCCCGAGGGCCGCCTGCTGGGGGCAGGGAGGCGCGGGCGGCGGCCAGCAGCTGGGATGGAGCCCCCCTTCCCGCGGGGTTCCCTGGGGCTCCCCCCTCACCCCCCTGTACTTGCTGCTCTTTGCCTTGGTGGTAACTCCTGTTTCACCCTCACCTAGGACTTCCCATTGACTTTGGAGAGCGTGGAAGAGAGGGAGATGTGATCTGAGAGAAGCACATCGATTGGCTGCCTCCTGCATGTGCCCCAGACCAGGGCCCGGGCCGGAGAGGAGCCCGCCCCGGTCTGTGCCCTGACCGGAATCGAACCCGAGCCCCTTCAGTCCGCAGGCCAACGCTCTAACCCTGAGCCACACGGCCAGGCTGTGCTGGTGGCACCTTCTACGGGACACGGTGCCCGGGGATCCGATCCGCCAGGGCGCTGCGGGGTCTGTGAGTGAGCTCAGTCTTCAGGCAACAGACCCCAGGCCCAGGCCGAGCCCCGAGGCCTCCTCTGGTGCCCGGGCCCTGCGCCCTGGGGCACCCACCTGGCCCTGCGCCCTGGGGCACCACCCCTTCCCAGCCCGGCAGTCTGCACACACCTGCTGCCGGGCAGACCCACACCTCTGCTCTTCCTACCAGCGTGGACTCCAGGTTCTCCGCTCAGGGCTTCCCCCTCCCTGTCTTCCCTGGCGGCCTGGGCTCCCAGAACTCGGGGTCCCCCTCCCCTCAGGGACCCCGCCGGGCGGCCGCGGCCTGCGGCCCGGGAAGCACCACGCTTCGTGTGTTGGGTCCAGGGCTTCGATGCCGTGGTCGCCCTCGGCCTCGGTGTCCCCCTCCCTGTCCCCCGCAGACCCGCTGAGCTGCCGGCGAGACTGAGCCCCAGGGCGCGACTGAGGCTCATCCCCGGTACCCGCCGCTCTCCCCTTGGCCCGGCCACCGCCCCTCGGGGTCCCCTCCGCGGCCGCCCAGTCTCACCCCCAGGGCGGGCACTCAGCTGCCCCGCCGGCTCCTCCCAACGTGGAGTGACCCGCAACCACAGGGAACCGCTGCCGCCCTCGGACAGTCCTGATGGGCACTTCCTCTTCACGGAACTTACGGGGACAGTGACTGACACACACACAGCTCAGGTGCGTCCCACCTCACCTGCTGCTGGACTGCATTCCCCCGGCAGGTCCCCTTCCGCCACCATCGGCCCCCGTCCCCCCCTGGCCATCACCACACCGCCGTCTGTCTGGGAACAACAACCCGGATTATTTCTTAAATATGTTTTTATTGACTTCAGAGAGGAAGGGAGAAGCACCCATGAGAATCATGGATCGGCTGCCTCCTGCTCGCCCCCTACCGGGACCGAGCCCGCACCCAGGCATGTGCCCTGGACTGGAATCGAACCCGGGACCTTCAGCCCGCAGGGGGACGCTCAGACCCTGAGCCCACCGGGCAGGGTCTAATGCCTTAAAGCAACACACCGGGCACAGCCAAGGCTCCGAGCGCAACAGGAACTCCCCGGAGTAACGGGCCGGTTCGCCGCCGGCGGCGGGGCTCTAGCTGGAGGCCCACGCGTGGGTGCGGTGTGCACGGCCTCCCGGAAAACCCGCCTCCGACAGGTGGGCGTCCCTCCGAGTCCAGCTCCCCCCCGCGTTCCCGGGACGGCGAGCACCGCCCGCGGAGAAGCGCGGCCCCGCCCCCCCGCCCCCGTTCTCTCCGGGCGCGAAGCGCGGGGAGAGCCTTCCGCACCCGCCGCGGTTCGCCCGCGCACCGGCTCACATGCACGGGAAGAAGCTCCGCGGGCTCCCCTTCCACGGGCGCGGCCTGCCGCGGGCACACAGGCGCTCGGCGGACCCGCTCCCACCGGCAAAGGCGCCCCGGCCTCCGGGCCTCGGAGCCCCCGGCGGCGCGCGCGGCAGCTCGGGGCCCCGCGGCGGAGCAGCGCCCCTCGCCGCCGCCGCGCAGGCGCGCACTCCCGCGGCGCCACGCCCCCCCTGACGTCACGCCGCCCCGGGAGCGGACCGTGGGCGGCGCCATGTCACGTTACGGCGGACGGCGAGCCTGAGCCGGCGTCGCTACGCAGCGTCTCGCCGAGGCCCCGCCCCGAGGAGACGTCACCGCGGACGCCAGGCGGGCGCCGCCATGTCGGGGGTCCTCGTCGCGGGCGCGCAGGTGTCTTCATAAGATGCCGGCCCGGCGGCGGCGCCCGGCGTTCCCCCCCCAAGATGGCGTCCATGCGGGAGAGCGACACGGGCCTGTGGCTGCACAACAAGCTGGGCGCCACGGACGAGCTGTGGGCGCCGCCCAGCATCGCGTCGCTGCTCACGGCCGCGGTCATCGACAACATCCGCCTCTGCTTCCACGGCCTCTCGTCGGCCGTGAAGCTCAAGCTGCTGCTCGGGACGCTGCACCTCCCGCGCCGCGCGGTGGACGAGGTGAGGCGGCGGCGCGCGGGGCCTCCGGGACGCGGCCGCGGCGCGGACACGCGGGGCCGGCGGCGTGGGAGGCGGGGCGCGGGCCGCTGTGCGCGGGGGCGGAGGGGGCGCGGCCGGGAGCCGGTGGGAGCCCCTCGGAGGACGGCCCGCCGGCTGCGCCCCGCGAAGCGGCCGCCGCGCGGGGCCGCGCACGCCGTGGCCTCCCCCGCCCGTGTCTGCGTCACGCGAGCCGGGGGTTTGGGTTGGTTTCCCCGCGACGCGCGTCAGGCTCTGGTCGCGCCAACGGAGCCGAGCGCCCAACCGCCGCCCCGCCCCCTCGCGGGTGTCCGCGCCGCGCGTGGGCCCGGGGCCGCGTCCGGGCCCTGGTGGGCGCCGGGTCCCGAGCCCACGCGCCCGCGTTTGTGTCTTTGGGTTCATGGTGTTCGTGGTGTTCGTGGGCCCGTGGAGGGCGGGGCACGGAGGCCGCCCCGGTAGCGAGGGGCCGGCCCGCGCCCCGCTGGCGACGGAGCCGGGACCGCGCCGGGCCTCGGCCGCCCGGCCTCCTCTTGCTTCCCTTCCCGTGGAGCTGCCCGGACGCTGTTTGGCTGGAGGTGCGCGGCCATATGGCTGGTGTTTGTGGGCGTGGAAGCGGCCACCACCAGGGACACCGCCCTCCGTGCGTCTCCGGTTCCCGCGCTCCACCCGGACGCCCCGGGATGTGCCCCCTCCGCCCCCGATGCCCCTGTGGCCACTCATTACCCCAAAGCGGCCGGTTCGGCCTCAGAGGCTGGCTGCGTCCAGACGAGCTTCGGGAGAGCAGGCGCCCCTGAAGGAGAGAGACAAGAAGGGCCGCTGAGAACCGTGGGAAGCAGCAGATAGAGTCCCGACCAGGACGGAGCCGGAGTGCTCCATGTGTCAGCCGGAGTGCTCCATGGTTACCTGTGCGCAGGGGGAGCCCCTGGGGGAGCGGGAGGGGGCCGCCTGGGCCTGGGGGCGATGGGGGCAGGCCGGGCGGGAGGGGGGTGGGAGCTGGAGAAGACTCACTGAGCCGGAGCTGAGCACAGGCCCGGGCTGCCGGGGCCGGCGGCCTCAGCCAGGAGCAGAAGCCCCAGAGGCTCTGCAAACGCCCTGAGCTCCCGTGGCCGGGCGGGCTGGGCGCCGGCACATGAGACACAGCCAGCACTCGCCTGTCTGCTGGCCAAACCCTCGAGAACCGCGGGCCCCAGCGGCAGAGCCAGGCCCACCGCCACCCGTTCAGGCCTGAGACCCGGGGTAGCCATCCACGGGACAGGACAGTTCGGTCTTGATTCTCCCCTCACCCGTGCCCCGCTCTCCTCTTTAGCCAGGTTCCTTTGAGTGGGTCCACCGGGCCGGCCGCCTTCCCCCTCGCTGGTGTGCTCTGCGCAGTGCGTTCTGGCGCTGCCTGATCCTGGGTCCACAGGTCTCTCCCGCCACCTTCCTGGCGGCCCCGCCGAGCTGTGCCTCCGACCGGAGTGTACCCTCCAGCTCGGCGTGCCAGCGGCTGTGGCTAGAGCCTGGCCTACCCGGACGCGGCCCTGAGGGCCCCTCTTCCCGAGCAGTTGGGGCGCGTCCTGTTGGGGGGGGGGCGCCCGTGCACGCTGGGTTACTGGAGTTGCGGGATGTGCGTCTGACTTGATGACATCTGACGGGTCCAGCCCTGTGTATGGGGACGGTGCCTGGACTTGGGGCCCGGAGTCTGCAGGTGGCTAATGCGGGGCCATTAAGCCGGACTGAGTCCCCGTGGTAGGAGCCTAGTCCTGCACCTGCCACCTCTCCTGACACAGCCCTCTCACGATTCCTGGGCATCCCGGCCACTCTCGGCCCGTCTCATGGCCAGCGTACGGCCTTCACTTCTCAGCTCCACCCTCAGGCGCTGGTTAGGACTTTGAGGAAGACAGGGTTGACTTTGGTTTGTTCGGGTTAAATCATCTCCATATCACATCTTACGGATTATGAGTGGAGCGTGTCTCTAGATCTTTAATGTTTGTTGTAAAGCTCTGGTTTTCTCCTGGGAGGCCCCATCTTCTGTCCGGGTATTTCCGGATATTTCATGCTCGTTCATGTTGCCATTTACTACTACTTCTTGCCTCCCCGCAGTCACCAGGACCCTCCAGGACCCCGCCTCCCCCTGATGGGGGGGGGGGCACTTTCACCCTTGCCAATAGTGAGACAGTGTTACCCATGGCTTTTCGGAGACTTTTTATCTGGTTATGAAAATTCTTTCCTATCCCTAGAATTTAAAAATGTTTATTTTAATCAGGAATGAGTTTTTAAAAAAATACATTTTATTGATTTTTTACAGAGAGGAAGAGAGAGGGATAGAGAGTTAGAAACATCAGTGAGAGAGAATCATCGAACAGCTGCCTCTTGCACACCCCCTACTGGTACATGCCCTTGACCGGAATCGAACCTGGGACCTTCCAGTCTGCAGGCCGATGCTTTATCCACTGAGCCACACCGGTTTCGGCTGGAATGAGTTTTAACAGCTCTGTTGAGATGTATAACTCCCATACCATCAGTTCACCCCGTATAGGTACAGTTGAGTTGTGTTTTAGTATATCATCCTAATCAATTGTAGAACACCTCATCAGCCAAAATAAACCCTGTGCCAGTTACCAGGCTCCCCCCACCCAGCCCCAGGCAACCCATGATCTCGTCTGTGTCTCCGGGTTTTCCTGCTCTGCTTCCGGGCCCTCGGACTCCTGTGACTGCCCTCGGATGACTGGCTTCTGAGACTTGGCGCAGTGTTCCCCAGGCTCATCTGTGCGGATCCTTTAGTGACTGAAGTGCCTTCCGCTCCGTTCGCCGCCGCCACCCGCTGAGCCCGGCCTTTCCTCCTGTGGCTGCTGTGGAAACAGGACAGTTTGTGGGCGTGGTTCCGCCGGCACCGAGGACAGTGCTTTCCATTCTCGGGGGCACCTGTGGGCTGTGGCCATGTCCCCGCTCACACCTGCAGGGGGGCGTGGCCAGGAGGAGGGCAGCCCCGGGGGGGGGGGGGGCGCACCGCTGGCCACAGGATCTCTGGGAGCCGGGGCCGTGGGCAGAGCGGCACTGGGGGAAGAACTCGGCCTGCCAGGCGTTGAGGGGACAAGAGCGCAGGCCCAAGTCCCCCTGGGGCTCCGGCGTGCTGGCCGCCCCCGGGAGCGTCCGCTGCTGTTCGAGGTCTGAGGCTCCTGCCAGCGTCGGCACCTTCTGTCCTGAGGCCAGCACTGCTGACTCCTGGCCACATGCCTTCCTTCCCTGCCCTCCCAGGGTGCCCTGCCCTCGGCCTGGGGCGGGCCATCCGCCCGCCTGCCCGCCCACCCGGCCTGGGCTCAGCTCTACGCCCAGCGGCCTCAGCAGCAGCTCCCAGACCGTGTGGCTGGAGTGGCTCCTAGCAGCACGCACTCTGGCGGAGACAGTGTGTGGGCTCCTGCAGATGCCCGTCAGTGCCCGGGCCGCTCGCGAGGAGCCTGGTGCTGCTGCGGGAGGCTGGGCACGGGGCTGCCCAGCAGGAGGGTAGCCACAGGCGGAGGGGCACTAGATCCGGGTGGGCACTGCAGCCTGGGGAGGCCGGGCACGGGGAGGGGGCCCTGGCAGGGCGGGAGCTGCGGGGTTGTGCGCAGAAACAGGATGGTGGCCGCGCTGTGCCCTGCTCCTGCGCAGCTCCGGCAGGAGGGCCGCCGAGGACACCCTCTCTCCCGCAGATGAAGGGTGCCCTGACCGAGATCATCCAGCTGGCCACCCTAGACTCGGACCCCTGGGTGCTCATGGTGGCCGACATCCTCAAGTCCTTTCCCGACACGGGCTCGCTTAACCTCGATCTCGAAGAGCAGAACCCCAACGTTCAGGACATTCTGGGAGAACTCCGGGAGAAGGGTACGTGCCGGGGTGCCTTGTGCCGGGAGGAGGCTTCTCAGAGAGTTAGCGCGGCACCCCTTAACGCCGGAGCCGGGCGCTGCGCTGTGGGCCAGGCCTGACGCTGCGGGCCGGCACCTGCCCCTGACTCGGTGGAAAAGCCGGGGAGGCCGCCGGCCCGGCAGGCGCTGCTCCAGGCCCGGTAGGAGGCCGCAGGCCGACGCCCTGCCCCCTCCTAACCGGGCTGCTTCTGGACGGACAGTGGGCGAGTGCGAGGCGTCGGCCATGCTGCCCCTGGAGTGCCGATACCTGAACAAGAGCGCCCTGACCACGCTCGCCGGCCCGCTCACGCCGCCCGTGAAGCACTTCCAGCTGAAGAGGAAGCCGAAGAGCGCCACGCTGCGCGCCGAGCTCCTGCAGAAGTGTGAGCGCCGCCCCCGGGACGCGGCCCGCGGGGGGGGGGGGGGGGGTGAGCAGGCCCCCTGGCCTGTCTGGCTGTATTCTAAGTTCCTTTTAGGTTCCCGCTTTAACGGGCTTTTCGGGCAGAGCCCGAGTGAAGTTGGGGTTTTAGCACTCTTACTGCTCCCTGCACTGGGTCCTAAAACCCGTTTTGGAAGCTGGAAAGCCTTCAGGCTGCAGGATCTCTACTCTTAGCTGTGAAATGAAGTTTGTGCCGAGGCCCACAGGCGACGAGACAGGCGGCCTCGCCCGGCTCCCGCTCCTGCCGCTCCGCCTGTTCTCGGGTGCAGGTGCCCTGGGCGCGGCCGTTACAGCTCCCCGCTGGCGGCTTAGGAAGTGTGTGTGGCCAGTCGTGGCCAGGAAGCAGGGAACTCCATGCCTTCAGCCAAATAGCTTTGTGCCGGGAGGATGTTATTAATACCCATTCCATAACCACTCAAAGCCAAACTTGACTGAAACACGGACTGGACGGATATTAATAACACACACGCACGCCCCGCCGTGGAGAATTGGAATAAAACCAGCAGCTGCCGTGGCCAGTGTCCTCGTGTGGTCCCAGGGCGTGGGCGCTGTCCGCGGGAGGGCTGGAGCACAGTTCACACGAAGGGCAGGGCAGGGTCCTGCGCGCACGCTGACACACACCCCTTCCCTGCAGCCACCGAGACCGCCCAGCAGCTGAAGAGGAGCGCAGGGGTGCCCTTCCACGCCAAGGGCCGGGGGCTGCTCCGGAAGATGGACACCACCAGTAAGGCCCCTCCTGGCCCTGCCTCTGCTCAGGCCCGAGGCCTGGGGCCAGCTGCCCAGGGGTGGGGCGGGCCCTGTCAGGGGAGCTGGCCCGGTGTGCCCTTTCCCGTGCGGGGGTGGGGGCGGGGGCGGGGGCGGGGGCATGGAGCCCGAGCCCGAGCTGCTCGGGAGGGCAGGATCGGGGCGAGGTGCTGCCCGCAGGGAAGGCCAAGTGCTGGATGCGGCTGCCCACGTGGCACTGTTTGGTGTTTTGGGCAAAAACGTCGTAGGTTGGCTGCGATGGTGCCGATCGCTTGTTGGCGGCAAGGGCAGCCGTCTCGGGCGTGGCAGGGCCGCGGGCTCCCGGGTCAGGGCCTCTCGGGGGCGGCCTCCTCTGGGTGCCGCCGGGGCCGCCGGTCGGGGGCACGGCCGCCAGGCTCAGGCCCCGCCGGTCGTGGCTGCGCCACTGATGCACGTCCCCCACAGCCCCGCTCAAAGGCATCCCGAAGCAGGCGCCCTTCCGGAGCCCCACGGCCCCCAGCGTCTTCAGCCCCGCCGGGAACCGCACCCCCATGCCCCCCTCGAGGACGCCGCTGCGCAAGGAGAGGGGCGTGAAGGTGGGCGCGCCCTGCGGTCGGCCCCTCCCGGCCAGCCTGGCGCTCCACACTCGCTAAGGGGCCTCCTGTCTGTCTGTCTGTCTGTCTGGCAGCTGCTGCACATTTCTGAGCTGGATACGGTCGGTGCCGGCCGGGAGGCAAAGAGAAGAAGGAAGACGCTGGGTGCGTACCTGGGGCTCCCGGCGTCGGCCCTCCTGGGCACAGCAGGCAGGGCCGCCCCGCTGCCTGCCTCCTCCGAGGAGCCCGCGCTCCCGCCGGGGCCCGGTCTCAGCGGCCGCCTCTCTGGAGGGCGGCGCAGGGGGCGCCCTGGTCCCGGGCGCGCGTTCTTGGCTTGGAGATGTGCGTGAGGGCCGGCTGGGGCAGCATTTCGGGCTCCTTGCTGGGCCTGCTTGCGGAGGGCCACCGGCACTGACGAGGCTCTGCCCGCAGACACGGAAGTGGTGGAAAAGCCGGCCAAGGAGGAGACGGTGATCGAGAACGCTACCCCCGACTACGCAGCCGGCCTGGTGTCCACACAGGTAGGGCTCCCGCCAGAGCCCCACGCGGCCGGGGTGCTCCCTCTCGTCCCGGTCCTTAGCCACCAAAGTGTGTTGTCGGAGAATACACGTGTGCACACGTACACACGGTGTGTATGCGTGTGCACATGCACATAAGAGGCAGCGCTGGCCAGGCCCCTTCCCTGCGGGCACTGGTCCCAGGCCTCCTCTGGGGGAGACCACGCACTGTCTTCCAGAAACTCGGGGCTCTGAACAGCGAGCCTTCGCTGCCCTCCACCAGCTACCTGCCTGCCACCCCCAGCGTGGTCCCGGCCTCATCCTACATCCCCAGCTCCGAGACACCGCCAGGTAGGCCCCCCAGCACCCACCTGCCCGGGCCCTCCCGCCCTCCCGCCCTGCTGTGCTGGCTGCAATGTGCCCAGCCCTCCCGGGGCAACAGGCAGCTGCCCCAGCTGCATCTCCAGGGGGACGTGGCCAAGATGGCAGCAGCGCAGGGCTGTGGTCCCTCCCAGTCCCAGGACGTCCCAGAGGACAGGCTAGCGGCCCTGCCCTGCGGTTTCGCTCGGTCAGGCTCTGCGATGCCTGCCGGGAACATGGTCCCAGGGACAGGGCGGCCAGAGACGGCCTTGGGGTGTGCCGGCCAGCTGGGCTCCAGGAGGCTGCCTCCTGCCTCCTCCGATGACCGGGACGGGGAACCTGGCTCCAGGGCAGGGCTCTCTGAGCCTGTGCCCACCCCGGGCCGGCGGTGCTGCTCGTGCTTCTGCCCGCTGTGGGCCAGAGGCTCCTGTTGGTCGGAGCCTGGGGAACCCAGGTCTCGGGGCCGACAGCTGCACCGCCAGGCAGTGTGGCCAGGACAGTCAGACCAGGCGGGGCCGGCCCCACCTCCCGGTGCCTCACCGGGCCTCACTGTGCTTACAGCCCCACCGTCCCGGGAAGCCGGCCGGCCCCCCGAGGAGCCCAGCACCCCGAGCCCTGCTCTGCCGGCACAGTTCAAGCAGAGGGCACCCATGTACAACAGCGGCCTGAGCCCAGCCACGCCCACGTCCACGCCTGCAGCGCCCACCTCACCCCTGACGCCCACCACACCCCCGGCTGTCACCCCCGCTGCCCAGGCACCTCCGGTGGCCATGGTGGCCCCACAGACTCAGCCCCCTGCCCAGCAGCAGCCCAAGAAGAACCTGTCCCTCACGGTAGGTGTGCCCGGCAGGGCCTGCGGGCGGAGGGAAGCAGGACCGGGCTGCGGGCCAGGCACTCACCCCTGCCCGCCCCGCAGAGAGAGCAGATGTTTGCTGCGCAGGAGATGTTCAAGACAGCCAACAAGGTCACGCGGCCCGAGAAGGCCCTCATCCTGGGCTTCATGGCCGGCTCCCGAGGTGGGTTTGTGGGGGAGGCCCTGGGCCCTGCAGGGGCGGGGGGGCAGCTCCTCGGCCCCAGGACCCGCCCAGCAGCCTGCACCCTCCACAGAGAACCCGTGCCAGGAGCAGGGGGACGTGATCCAGATCAAGCTCAGCGAGCACACGGAGGACCTGCCCAAGTCGGACGGCCAGGGCAGCACCACCATGCTGGTGGACACCGTGTTCGAGATGAACTACGCCACGGGCCAGTGGACGCGCTTCAAGAAGTACAAGCCCATGGCCAACGCGTCCTAGGCGCCCGCCCGCCCCGGCTTCTGGGCGGCAGGCCTCCGGCATGTTGCCGGGCCCCGCCCCAAGCGGTAGCCTTGTTCTTGGGGTGTTTTGGACTTATTTTTTTAAGTTTTAGGATGGGTTACTTTTTGTGTGATCGAAGTCACTTTTTTGGATTAAATATTACACTTTTGAATGTTAAAGTTAACCAAAAAAATTTTAACTTCCTAATTTTAGTGGCAGCTGTGCCTGTTATAGACTTTTACTTTTTTATTTTTCTTAAATTCCATTGCCCTCAAGGTTGAGGGGACCAAAGGGGGGCCAAGCGGGCTGAGAACAGGTGGGGACAGTCCCGCCCATGTTTTCTACTTGTCTTTTGTACAGTGTGAGCATTGAGACCAGTCTCCGCACCTGTGTTCTTGTACAAACTACCTGAGCAATTAAAGTTTAGCTTTTCTACAGGAAGCCCAGGGCCCTGTGTTTGGGACAGCGTGGGGGGAGGGGGACCTATGGGAGGCTCTTTCCCTCCCACATCACCTTCGAGGGGGATTTGGAACAACTTTTAAAATTATAACACACACGGTCTCACAGTCAGATCTACGCTTGCTGTTTTGATGTCCGTTGGACTCCCAAGACCAGCCTCTCCGCTCCGCCTTCTCTCGGGACAACTGAGACCAGAACTTCATGCTGCTGCCCATGTAACACACGTTTAAGAAAAGAGCCTTTCAAAGTTTTTAATACAAAAATATTCATACACAATTTTCCAAATACAACTTCCACTTTAAATGCTATTTCTCCCCATGTTGGCAATCCCCGAGTCTACATGTCCATACATCCCCCGACATGAGCTTCAAGTTTCAGAGTCCGTCAGAACACGGTAGCACCATGGTCCTAGGGAGGCCTGGCCCCGGGCCCAGGCACCGGGAGGCACAGAGGCTGAGGTTAGGTTCCGACGGTTCGATCCTGATGGCACGTGGGCACCACGCTCCTCCGACTCGGCACCAACTCCATGGAACAGGCTGCCCCCGCTCCCGACAGCAGGCCGTCCACTGAGCAGGTTCCAAGAGAGAAATACTTCAGCGGCGTCAGCAGACCTGAGTGTGAGGCCCTGGAGCCGGGGGCCGGACCGGCCTCCCGGGGTCCCTGCTGAGGCGGACACCTCCTGGGCCCTGGAGCTGGTGAGCCGCCCACCTCCCGGGCCAGCGCCGCCGGGGAGCCACGACCACGCTGGGCATGGGCTCCGGACGCCACGGAGTCCTGAGGTTGGCCATTTTGTTTCTGCTTCACATTAATGACAAAAGGGCTGAAACACGTTCGGAGACAAACCCACCCCCCGCGACGGAGTCCCTCGGCCCCAGCGGGAAAGCCCTTCAGGCTCGGGCTCGCCAACGGCCGGTCCTGCCCCATCATGGTTTTCTAAGGACTCAAAAGGTAGTGTTATTTGCTCATCAGTTTAACAGTTTTGGGAGAAAGGGCTATATTGAAAATAATGTTTCTAGTATTTCCTTCAAGATCATTTAAAATTTGGAAATACCAAAGTGACAATCACAAGAGTTGACTGCTATCATGTATGAAGACAAGTTCATTGCTCCCCAAAGTGCACTGCCAGCCCAAGTTGGGTGTCCTGACGTAGCCGCCCAGCAGGAGGGCAGGATGGGTGGCCTCCCTGCGATGGACCCTGGCTAAGCATGGCCACCGCCCCTGTGCCCAGACCTCACACAGTGCGCGAAGCCGACAGGACGTAAGGAGCGTAACTAAACCAAGCGAGCCTTAAGACTATTTAGAAGTTACGAACTGAAACACTCCTCAGCCCAAGTCAGGCAAGTGGGTTTCCATCAGAACAGAACCCACGCACAGACGAGGTCGGGCCAATGCCCTGGGCTCTCCTTCCGGTTCTGTGTGGTGACTCCCGGGTCACGAGAGAAGGGCTGGTGACCAGCCAGGAAAACCCCCGTCGGCCTGGAGGCCAGGACCCACAACCCAGGGAGCACACTGGTCTCAGCCTGGCAGACCCGCCCCAGCGCCAGCCACAACCTGGAGGAGAGAAGGGCCTGGGGCACGGCCACCTGCAACTCAGGACCAATCGTCCGGGAGAGAGAGGCCCCCAGCGCTCAGGACCAGCTGCGCACCCTGCAGACAGCAGGCATCAGCACATGTGTGCCCATGGTGCTCCCCCTTCTTGGGGGACTCTGAGCCCCAGGGTGGAGAGGGACTCCTGAAAGAAGAATCGTCTTTTGCACAGAGAATGCACTATTTCCCAGAAGATTCTCCAGGGTTGGCAGGCGGTGCCCTGGCTGAGCACGTCTGACGGGCAAAGAGCGAAGAAGCGGCAACGACTCCATGTGGCCAGCTCTAGCCTCGCCTGGGCCCCGGAGAGAACACTGCAGACACACGTCCTGGCGGCACTGGGCCCGGGGGGCGGTGCCAAGTGCGAGCGCACCAAACCACCACGCGGCCGCGCCCCCGGGGCCACACCCTGGCCAGGACTCGGGGTCGCGTCAGTAAATACACGGCTCAGTCGATGGTAATTGTGAAACAAGTTTAGCAAAAATATATTGAGAATAAAAGCCAGAAACTGGTAAAGAAACGTCAAATGGAAAATGTACAAAGTTCCCCCAGGTGTTGGCAAGAGCCCAGGGCAGCAGACGCCAGCGAGCTGCGGGCCAGGGCCCCGCCCGCCCGCGCCCCAGGAAGCGGCTCCGGCTCCGAGGGGCCTGCTCTGAAGGCCGACGGCGGTGCCCGCAGACAGCAGGGACCGGAGCCGGCCGTGTGCTGCGTGAGGAAGGGCACTTGGAGGGAGAGTTCACATTAGTACAAACACGCCGGGGAGGAGCCCGGGGCCCGAGCGCCCCCTCCAGAAAAACTACTCTAAGGTTCGGGGATAAAAACATCTCATACGCCAATCGTGTGATCACAACGTGAACTAAAACCAGGGGGAGGGACGCGACGTTGAGCGATTCAAGTAGCTGTAATGCTGTGCCCTGGCGCTGGTCCCGGCTCGAACCCGCGGCTCAGGCGGTCAGTGCAGACGCAGCGGGGCTGCGATGGCTCAGTGGGGAGGCCCTCCCTCCCGAGAGGCCTGTGCTCCTGTCGCGGCTGGGCCCCACCCCGGCCCCCCAGCTGGCCCCCCTCCCCCCCCCCCCGGGGCAGGCTGTGCTATTTGCCCTCCGGGACCCTCCGCCAGCACCGCCGCCGCCGCCTCCTGCCCTGGGGCCTCCTGGGCTCGGGGAAGGGGCTCTGGGCCTCGGCGTCTGCCCCGGACTCCGTCTCCACGTCGTGCTCGCAGCAGTAGGCGCGCCCGTCGGCGGCAGAGCGCAGGGCGGCCGTGTCGTGGTGCTCCTTGCAGAAGGAATTGGGGCACAGGTGGCAGAAGGAGGCCGAGGGCTTGCCGCACACGTCACAGTGATGCCACGGGCACACCCACTTCCCTGCAAGAGACGGCCGTTACCAGATACCCACAGCGCGGAGGCCAGCTGCCCGGGGCCTGCCCTGCCTGCTGTGCCTGCTACTGCCCGCACCCCCAGCCCTGGCCCTGGCCCACTGGGCTCCGCTGGGCGCCGGGTCCCGCACGCACCGCTAAGGGCCTGGCCAGGCGGGAAATGTCACACCCGCTGAGGCCTCTCTCTCGTCTGCCTGCCACCTTGCTCTCATTTCCCATCTAACCGTGCTTTTCTGCTTGTTTGGCGAACATGTTTGACTTTTACAGCGCCGGGGGCGCCTGGGTTTCCGCTCCCACCGCTGCGGGCGCCGAGCCTCGGGCACGCACCGAAGGGCCGCTTGCCCAGGCCCAGGCAGGACAGGTGGTAGGCCTTGGTGCAGGACTTGCGGTCGCACAGCACCAGCTGCCCGCCGTCGCCGCAGCGGAAACACTCGTCCTCCGACGGCTTCCTGCCTTCGCCCCGGGCGCGGCGCCGGCGGCCTTTCTTCCGCGCCTTCTTGGCCTTGTCCTCGGACAGCGCGGCGGACGTCTGGGGGAGGGAAGCGCGGTGTGTGGGGGAGCGGCAGCAGGAGCCGTCCCAGCATCGAGAGAGCGGGCGCTCCCGTGCCCGTCCCGACACCGCGCGCAAGGCGGGAAGGCGGGACACGCAACACGGGCACGAGCCCTGGCAGCCGAGGCCCAGGCGGCCACCTGCTGACGGCCGGCCGAGGACACCACGGCCCAGGGTCGCGGTGAATGTGGGAAACGGGGAGCAGGGATTCCCACAGCAGACGCCTTGTCCCCCACGGCCGTGTCCTGCCACCTGAGGGGTGGCGGTGTGGAGCGGGTCGAAGCAGACGTGCTGGGTGGGTGAGGCCACACTGGAGCAGGGCCGACTCCAGCCTGACCGGCGTCCTTGGCAGAGGAGGGCGACCCACACGGAGGCCGGGAGAGGCGGCCGGCGGCGGGCCGGGGCGGGGCGGGTCTGCGGGGGCCGGGGCGGCGCACGTGCCGTACCTTCGGCCTGTCCCCGAGGAAGCCGCTGCAGTTGGGGGCGCCGCACCGGCACACGGTCTTCTCGTTGCCCAGACAGTCGAGGTTGTAGTTAAACGTCAGCTCCGTCCCTGGGAGGCAGACGGCCACACGGAAACACCGGCTGTCACCACCTGAGCCGCCGGCGACCCCTCCCCACGCCCACTCGACCCCGCGGCTGTGAATGTCGCCTCATAGGACTCACACCAGACCCGACCTCAGGCGACAGCCCCCTCCCGAGGGCTTGGGCTCTGGCCGTACCTGCGGGGATGTCACACACGGCAAACAGGCCCACACGCGTGTCCCCGTTCACCGTCCACTTGAGGGTCTCGCAGTTGGGCTGGCAGCTGTGGTTCATAAACCTGGAGTAGTTGCCTTTGGGGCCGGCGTCGATGATGCGGTCCTGGAGGCACAACGCGGGTTCGAGTGCGTGCGGGGCCCCCGCCGGCCTCTGCGGGCCCCTCACCAGACTCGCCGGCCGCGGGTGTCGCACTGGCAACCGTGGTCTCCTGCGTCCGCTCGGACAGGAGCCCCCAATCCAGTCCCGTTGCTGTCGCTCCCGGAGGGCAGGGCAGGACCACGTGGATGGGACCAGCCCGGGGAGCCCGGTGGGAGTCAAGGCCCGGTGCCCCCACACTGGCGGGCACCGAAGGTCGGCACCAACAGCCCCGGGCGCACAGCGTGCAGCCAACACTGCGAACGGGCATGGGACGCAAACACAATTCTGAGCAGAAGGGAAGACGCCGCACTCAGCAGCCGACCCGAGCCCGGTCACGGCGGCGCCGACGGCCGTGGTCCGAGCCCGGCAGCGGTCAGCAGCTGGGGCAGCCCTGCTGGCACGGGCCTGTGCTCCCAACTCTGCATTGCTGAGGCAAGTCCTGAGGCGAGAGCTGCCAGCAGGGAAGGCGGGTGGGCGCCCTGTGCTAGGTGCCAGGCGCCAGGCACTGAGCATAAGGCCACATCAGGACCAGGCCTGGCGAGGGACATGGAAATGCCAGCCCCCCTGCCACGTGCACGCACCGTCCCGACACACGCCGTCTGCACACACCCGCTCTCCACAGCAGACACACCTCACACCCTGTGTGGTTCACCCATGGGGTCGTGGCGGACGGTCCCTGACCCAGATGCAGGGTGCACACCGCCCTGGACCCCGCGCTGCGGCCACCGCCAGCGCCCAGCCCACAAGCCCGCAGGCCGGACCTGTCTGCACGCCGCCCGCCCTGTCCCCACCGCTCCCTCACGGTCAGATGGTCTGTGTGTGCCCTCACAGACCGCCCCTCGCTCAGCACTCCCTCGTCTGGTGCAGCCACCTCTCCCTCATCCTGTAGCCCGCATCCACCAGCCCGGCCTGGCCCCTGCCCGCCCCACCCGGCCCCCTGCAGGGGCCCTCACTGCTGAGACACGTCCACATGGGGTCCTGCAGGGTCCTGAACTCTTGTCCAGGTGGCAATGGAACGCCCGTAACCTTCCTCGGGGAGACGAGCACTTTTCCAGGTTTACCTCACTGGCCTGTGCTCGTTCCTGCCCCTCCGCCCCAACCTCTCTCCTACACGCTCGCCCCTACCAGCTCACAGCTGCCTGACGCCCTTATCCCGCCGGGGTGTCTCCCAGCCTCTGCCCGAGGTGGCTGCTCAGGGACCTGGTCCGGGCCTGTCTGGGTCTCCCCAGTGCTAACACTGTGCTCCGTTTCCCTCAGAGGGTCACCTCATCTGGGGCTCTCAGCAACCTAAGCCTCCTACCCCATCCCCGTGCCCCTGGGCTGGGGCAGGGTGGCCCCCGCAGGAGCCGGCTGCGTTAAAGGAGCTCTGCAGGAGCTCTGCACGGCAGGCTCAGGGCGGCTCCAACTGGCCAGCCCTGCCGGCTCCCTCCGGCCTGGGGAGGGCGTCACAGGAACGGCGAGCGCGCTGCCTTTGGGATGGTGGTCACAAAAGGAGCCACCCCAGGAAGGGCCATGATGCACCCTGATGCGCCTACCCCATCCCCCCACCCCCATCCCCATCCCCACGCGCTGACCCCCGCAGGCTTCCTTCCAAAGGCTCACTGCTCTGGGCTCAGCCACGCCCGACCACGTGGCCCCCTTCTCCCCGACGACAGGAAGAGGCCAGCGCCTCACACCAGGGAGCGCTCGAGGCCCAGACGCTTGCCCGCCGCCAGAGGGCCCGGCGACCCCGCAGGCGTCACCTTGTCGATGGTGAGCATGTAGAAGTGCGTGATGTCGTTCTCCTGCGCGTGCTTGATCCGGGCCATGCACTCCTCCTCGTCGATCAGCTCGCCCACGTACTCGTTCACAAACTCCCCCTGCGAGCAGAGCAGAGCGGAGCGCAGGCTGGAGGAGTCCCGCACCAGCTGCGGCCCAGCAGGGGCACGTGCCCGGGGCTGCCTGGGCTCCCCTTGACGGCTAACTTCCCGGCGGTCACGCCTCCAGGACCCGCCGTGGTAACAGCCCCCCCGACGCCCCCCCGCGTGCCCGGCGCACCCCGAGCGCGAGCCGGGCGGGGGGGGGGGGGGGCACACCTTGCGGATGTCCCGCGTGGCCACCAGGCCCCAGCCCTTGCCGTCGGTGCGCACGATCTTGGTCTCGGGGTACTGGCGCTTGCTGAAGCTCTGGTTCAGGCAGGCCTCGCCGGCGGGGCACACCTGCGGGTGGCACTCGAACATGAGCATGCGGTTCAGGCACTGCGAGTCCGGGCCGCAGGGGCTCTCGTCTGTGGGCTTGCAGTTGCACTTGGGGATCTCGGAGATGTCGGCCGTGTAGATCTGCACTTTCCCGTAGGGCTTGTTCACCTGCGGGACAGGCCTGCCTCAGCTGGAGCCCGACCCCGCCGCCCACCAGCCTCCTGCCGGCCGGCAGCTGAGGCTGGGCGGGCCTGGCCAGAGGTGCGCAGCCCCCAGCGGCCACAGGGCCCTCGCCAGGCGGGGCGGCCGGCCTGCCCTGGAGCTCCGGACGGTGGGCTGAAGCACAACGCCCCCTCTCCCCTCCGCCCACGTGTCCTGTGGTAGTGCGACTCCCGCTGGACAGCGAGCACACAAGCTGCCCGGGACAAGGTGCCGCGTCCGTGGCACTTCCTTCCACGAGGAGCACCCGCCCGCCACCTGGACGGGTGGGCTCCGGGCGTAGCCTCCACCCGGCCTGCTCCCTGCTAACGGAGCAGGAGGCACGGGCAGGGAAGCAGCGGAGCAGGAAGGAGGGCCGCTAGGAAGGTCGGGGAGGGCCCTGCGCCTGGCACGGCCACCTCCGGCCCCGCCCGCCCTCCGTCTGTGCACAGGCCATGGGCCGCACGCCTGCCCTTCCCCGCGATCCCGTATCCACACGTGCGCTCACCTTGATGTGCTTGTAGGGCGGGGGCTTCCGCTCGCTCTCCTGCGTCTCCCTGGCTTCCCGCTGCAGTTTGATTTCACGGAAACGCGCTTCTGCTTCTTGCAGCGCTGGAAGGTCAGCGCGGAGGACAGCGCTTGGTCAACGGGCCCATCTGCCCTCCGGCGCACGTTCACTCCCGAGGCCCAGGGCCCACTCGGCAAGGTCCACTCCCACCCCTGGCGCCCAGCACTCGAGCTGACAGCAGGCAAGCCCCCCACTCCGTCTGAGTAAAGCGCTGACCTTCCTGAAGACTGCCCAACGCCGGGGTGGGATGGACCACCCCAGGTCACAGGCAGCCCCCCGCCCCCGGGCCCCACAGGCCAGGGTTTCTACTGAAACCACGCTTCCAAAAGCAGAAACCAGGGCTCCCCGCGACCGTACCGTTTTTGAAGACTCTGCCGATCCCGCTGACCCCCTGGTAGCGGCTGCCCCGGTCCCCTTCCATGTACGGGAACACTCGAGCCTGATGCGTCCAGTAATAATCTTTAGACCCAAAGAAAAACACAGGGAATTCTCCAATCTCGTGCTTCATTTTCTGAATATTTGGGGGGACATTTTTGGGATGGCAGACTTCAGCGGGCCACCATCTATTATAAATATTAAAAACAGGGTCACAGACTCCTCAGAGAGAGTGGCGCTGGCTCCACACGTCCGCTCTGCAAGGCAAGCACAGGGAGGGCGGGGGCGGTCCCACCTGTAGTTGCCGAGTTTGACCCACACGATGTCCTGGTGGTGCAGCCGCTTCCCCGCCCGGCAGTCGTTGCAGAACCAGCTGCCGTCGGGCATGTCGATGCTCAGGCAGTCGGGGTGGAAGGCCGCCGGGCAGGACTCGCAGCACAGCAGGCTCCCCCCTGCAAAGGGGCGGCTCAGCGGCGCGCAGGGGCCAGGGCGCCGCGCCGAGACGCTCACGCCCACCAGGCCGCCCGCCGCACGGAGGCACGGACCCCGCTCACCTTTGGAGCACACGAAGCACCAGCTCACGTTGATGTGGGCGTGGTGCCGCTTCCCCTTCCGCGCGGTGAAGTGGGCCGTGCAGACGATGCTGTGGGGCGTGAGCACCAGGCAGCCGGCCGCCAGGCAGGCGTCCCCGCTGTGGTAGGCGACGGGGCAGCGCACGCACCGCATCATCTTACCTGGGGAGAGACGGGAGGCGCTGTGAGCAGGTGAGACAGCCCGCCTCACGTGACCGCCTCACATGACATCGCCACGACTGACAAAAAAGAGCCAGATGGGCGGTGGGAATGTGCAGCAGAAAAACGTCCTGGAAAACGCCTGAGGAGAGGGCCCAGCATTCACAACCCTGCACTCTAGCCCTGGCCGGTGGGCTCAGTGGTTAGAGCGTCAGCCAGGGTTCGATTCTGGCCAAGGGCACGTACCTGGGGTGCAGATTCAATTCCCGGCCCACGTGTGGAAGGCAACCAATCGATGTGTCTCTCATTGGTGATCTCCTCCCTTCCCCCTCTCCTCCCTCCCACCGCTCTGTCTGGAAATGGATGAAAAGATTACCCTCAGGTGAGGATTAGCCAGAGTCACTAAGATGCCACCCTCTAAGGGCCGGCTCCATGGGCAGTGTTCCCAGCATGGCCCCGAAGAGCCAGGCACGGCCAGGTTCCTGGGGGCAACGTCGCCCGGGGTGACACGCTGGTGCCAGCCCCAAAGTCACACTCAACGTGAAGCCACAGCTACGCCTTAACTCCAGACTCCACTTCCCGTATGAGAATCAGAGAACCTCCCTAAAGCTCTGTACGGTGACAGGGCAGGAGGCGGGGGGTCCTTTGTTAGAACCCCCGCCAGCCTGCTGGTCAGTAACAGAGAAGGTTATCCAAGTAACGCCACCGCCGCCCCCCCTGCGCCCGCGGCTGACACGCCCACCTTTCGTGGCGCGCGAGCTGGAGGGGTGGGCGGCGTGGCAGCTCACGCAGCTGTGCAGCGGGCACCGGAAGCCGCGGCCCTCGAAAACGGTCAGGGGGAGCTTGCGCACACAGGCCTCGTGGTAGAACTTCCCGCACTGCGGCACCGCGCAGCGCCGGGCCTCCGCCGTGCTCTCCTTGCACACGAAGCACGAGTGGATCCCTGGGGGGGGGGGGGGGGGAGCCAGAATAGGAATTAGCTGGAGCCCCTGAGCCACAAAAGGGGCAGCGCTGGAGGGCGCCAGGCTGCTTTCCGAGGGAGGGGTGGCCCGGGCAGCCTCAGCAAGTCCCGCCTCACCTGCAGGACGGGTGTGGAGCAGCCAGGTGGGCCCACTCAGGTGAGCGAGAAGTGGGGGGCAGGGTTCTGGGGGAGGCATCCCTCTCCCGTGGGGAGGGGTAGCAGCCACCTGAAGAGGCACGCACAGCACTGGCCCCAAAGGGAGGCGTCCAGGGGATGCCACGCCTGGCACTCCCCGGACGGTCAGGCGTCTCCGAGGGCCAGGAGCGCCAGCGACCACGTGCTGCCCACGCCCCGCCCGCCCCGGCTGTGCGGGGAAGCCCGAGAGCAGGGGCCACGGAGGGAGGCACGACAGCGGCAGCACTCCGCTCCCCGCGGGCTGCCTGCCCGGCCCGGACACGCCGAGCACCAGGCGGCAGCGAGGGCGGGCGGGCCCTCCGGGCAAGGGCAGGGCCCGGGCGTGAAGGACCGCGGTGTGGGCGCTGCGCGGCTGGCGGGCGGCACTTGCCTGAGACACACTCGCTGCAGACGAAGCCCCCTTCCGGCGGCCGGGGCAGCCCGAGGCAGGCCAGGTGGAAGGCGCCGCAGCAGGCGCCCCCGCAGAGCAGCAGGCGGCCGGGCTTCTCGCACAGCTGGGGGCAGAGAGCGGGTGAGCCCCGCAGCCCCCGCCCCCGCCCTGGCAGCCAGGCGCCCCGCCCCCGCCCTGTCCGCTTCACCCAGCCCCGGGCAGAAGGACCAGCGAAGCCCAGGGCCCAAAGGAGCGCAGCCTGCGGGCCGGCCCGACGCGAGGGAAGAGCAGGTGAAAGCTGGACACGTGCACACCCGGGGCTCACACCCTCTCCAGGAGTCGGGCTCACCCCAGGCGGCTGCGAGGGCCGAGCCGACTGCTCGGTACCCTGGGCGCTCAGGGTGCTGGGCACACAGCACTTGGCGGCCCGCGGCGGTGTGCGCCAAGGGGAGTCAGACATCCGGCAGCTCCCGCCTCCTCCCACGGCTCCCCACCCCCGAAGGCCCGGGGTCAGCAGGTGGCCGGCCGAGCGGCGAGGCGGCGGCTAGCCTCACCTGGCACACGTGCTCCTTCTTGGCCGTCAGGCCTCGCTCCGACTTCTTTGAGGACACGGACACTTCGGTCTGAGTTTCGTCTGCACTTTCGTCCGGGGACTCCGAGGGCTCGTCGCCCATGCCGTCTGAGACCTGCAGGTGGAGGAGGCGGACGACAGTTCACTAGTCGCAGGGGGCTTCAGGGACAGGCCCGCTGGGCTCGGTCCACGTGCACACGTGTGGTACACGCCTGATGCACACGCACACTGGCCTCTCCACTCGCCGGCACGGCCAGCTCTTCTCAGCAGACGTGGTCACAGCGTGGAGAGAAGCTGGACAGAAATCAGAAACGGGCTTCATTCCAGTGGACCTGCAGGGCCTGTGCACACATGTGCACATGCCCCGACAGGCCTCCAACACGGAGTGACACCTATGGGATGCAATGTGCTCGCACAGGCGGCCGCAGGCGGCCTTTGGGACCGAGGGTCCTGGCCTCTCGTACCCGGTGGGTAACGGCCGGCTGTTTTAAGTGCGAGGGGCACCGGTGCCAAGTGAGTTCTGAAAGGACCAGCGTGTAGTCGGAATGGGAGCCCCCATACAGCAGGCGAGGCTCCGTGTTCACAAGTGTGACGTGCACAGCGAGGCAGGCTCATCACGCCTGTCCCTGCGTGTTTCCCTCCCCCCGCCCGCCTCCCCAGCACAGGAGGCGGCGAGGCCGCGAGCTGCCTGTCGGTGGGCTGGGTGAGGGCCGGAGGTGCCCGGCTCTCTGGGCCGTCTCCCCCTCGGGGCTTCCCTCCCTACCTCTGACTCACATCCCCTCCCGTGACCAGCAAGACCGTGTCTTTAAATAGAAACCAATAAAACTCTCAGACATCAACTGGAGGTTTCCTTAAATTCAGTTCTCAACTGTATGATACATCTCACGTCCAGTAAATGCTGAGAAGTGAATTTTCAACTGAGCCAACACATGGACTGCACTTCTGCCCTCAGGAGCCACGGGCATGGACGTGCCCTGGCTTGCCGTCCGCCCAGGGACAGAGCGAGGGCGGGAAGAGGCCACATTGGAGAAGTCACAGAAACAAGTGCACAGCCCACAGACAAGCCCCTCCTGCAGCCTCAGCACCAGCCTCTGTCTAGATGGACGTCCCGCGAGCAGAAGAAATAGGAAACCCACACACGGGTGTGCTGGCTTAGCCGCCTGGCTGAGAGGGGCCGGCTTTCGGAGGACCGAACCGACTGTGTGGGCAGGGGGCGTGCCCGTGTCTGACACCCCGTAACCTCATGGTAAGACGGGACCTCTCGCCCGGTTTCCTCGTTTTCCAGGACTGAGCAGCAGGTGAATGACTCAAAACCCCGTCTCGTGTGGGAAAGCCCGGTCACCATGGCTGCCCGGAGGAAGGCCGGGGCCCCCAGCCCGCCGGACACGCGCCCCATTCCCTAGCACCAACACCCGAAAGAAGGCAGCCTGAGTGGGCGCTCCGAGTCAGCTCCATGCACACGCCCTTCAGATACGCCCTGACGGGCCGGGCACAGGAGACCGGGACTGCAGGGCTATCGGCCGGGGCCGGGGCCATACGGGGAGGTGGCTGCCTGACAGCCAGCAGGCCCAAAGGGGCCTTCAGGGGCCTCCCCGTCCCCCCCACGGCCCCCTCAGCGTGGCTGGAAGAAAAAGCAAGGAGAGAAAGACAGAAGACACAGACCAGCCTGGGCAGGAAGGAGCAGCACGTTTATTTCTGGTTTACAGAGAAGGGAGCAGTCTCCATGTGGACAGTCCCCAGTGACAGCGTGTGGAGGGAATGGCACAGGATACACATTCGGGGAAGGAGCTGTCAGCCAGCCAGGCTGTGTCCTGGGCGGCTCTCAGGTGCACAGACACAGACCTCACATCACAGTACATGCGGCCGCCGCCGCCCAGCCCAGCACACCCTCACTCCGGCCTGGGACGGGGCCATGGAGGTGAGACAAGTCACTGCAGTCCCACACAGTCCTGCCCTGCCTGCGCCCCTCCGTCTGCTCTGCCCCCGAGAGGACGCACGTGGAAACGGACACGGCGTGGCTGACCTGCCTGCGGCCATTCCCTGCCTCACTGGACTGGGCCCACCCAGCACTCGCCAGGGCAGCCTCTCTGCTCCTCACGTGCAGTCAGCTCGCCTACGGGCCCGGGAAATGGGCTCCTGCACGCGGATGCAGCCACCACACGCACACAGGTTCGACGAGACCTCGCACATGTGTGACCTGGTGACCGTGTGTGAACCAGCTTCGCAGAGCCGTGCCCCGTGTGGGGGACACTCAGGCCAAGCAGCTCCCATCACAGCACTGGGACCACAGGTGGCGGGAACCTGTGTTCAGCAGGTCTGGTCCACTCAAGGCAGACACTGGGCTCATGGCCACAGCGAGATGCCCGTGAGTCCCCGCAGCTTTTAGTAAGCCCTTCGCCACCCACGTGCCACGTGCACGCCAACTCCAAGACGAGCAGACTGGAACCCTCTCAGCTGCCCGGCTCAGGGCTGGGTCAAGGCACACCCTGTGCGTGGGGTCCCCAGGGTGTGGCGGTGAGGGCCCCGGGGAGGCCCGGCCACAGAGCCAGGGCCAGCCCGTGTCACAGACAACAGTCTCATATTCCTACAGCCCGGGCCCTCAGCAGGCATGGGCCGGGAGGGCGCCTGGAGAACAGAACAAAGCCTGCTCAGGCCCACCAGCACGTGCGCAAGCCCCATGGCGGGGCCGAGACACCCCCCCTCAGCCTCCATCGTCAGCTTGCTTCAAAACACGCCGGCAAACAGCGTGCAGTCACCCAGCAACCAGACACGGGCCGAGAAACACTGCACACGTGGACCCGACACGGAACCACCGAGGCGCAAAGGTGTCTGGGAGACGTGGCCGCTGGGCCTCACCTGACCCTGAGCCTGAGCCTGCCCGGTGGCGGCCCGGGACCCTGCACACCAGGGGCCTCCACCCGCTGAGGACAGGCCCGGCCCCGAGGTGGTGCTAGGATTCCAGCTACAGCAGCAAGATCGTGCACACGTCAGGCCAGCCTCAGGACCAAACCCCACACACAGGACTCAGCGCCCTGGAAACACCGCCAAAGCCGGTGGGGTCTGGGCCGGCGAGAGCCTCCTCCAGAAAGCCCTCGCTTTTCAGAGACAACGTGCCGACGTCACACTGAAGACTGTTCCAGCCTGAGGAAGGCCGGCCGGCCAGAGCCACCAAGCATGAGGCGCCTTCTTCAGAAGCATTAAGTCAGGAGCACATGGGAGAGAATCTGTGACCTTGCCAGAGCTCCCTCCCTCCGTCTCCCTGTCCTTCCACCCAGGAACGCGGGCCCAGTGCGTGGGGTCCATCCTTCACACACACACTGGTGCGATGATGGACAGACGGCCGGCCCAGGCTCTGGGCCCAGCCCCTCTCAAGGGCGCCGTCATTCCTCCTTCACACAGGGCACATCTGGTCTGGAGCTGCCTGCTAACTTGGTCTTCTCTTTTCAGGCCATTTCCACGAGACGCAGTGTGAGCTGCCCACCAATAGGACCCGCTGGCTCTGCTTTGCCCTCATGCCCGGCCGTTCTCGCCGCTTTGGTCACCCAGGTTTGGGGAGCAGGCAGGGCCAGAGGCCGAGGCGCATCACACATCACGCGGTCCTGCCGTGCCCTGCAGGGCTTCCTCCCCCTTTTCTCTGCTCAGCTTCAACGTGGGCTGTCCTGCTGTGGCCGCCGCAGCCCTGAGCGCCTGGAAGCTGGCCACAGGAGCTGTCCCGTTGGCTTCTGGGAACCTCCTCTCCCCCTGGGCTCTTCAACCGGGAGGAGCGGACCTGACAGACAGGACACCCCACAGAGCACCCGGCACACCTGCTCCTCCGTCCACTGCACACACCACCGTCCTCCGAGCGAGGCCTCAGCACACAGGCGCGTGGGCGGCAGAACCACAACCAAGGGGTTGCAAGAACCGAGTGCAAGTGGCCTGTGTGCTGTGGCCACTTGCACTCAGTTCCTGAAGAGCCAACCTCCGACCTCCATGCCAGACAGGGTGCTGCGTGCAGAGCCGGGAACTGTGCCAAGGGACGGGGCCTGAGCTCTCAAAGCAGCTGCCTCAGACCCTGGCTGAGGCCTCTGACCACCACCCATCCTCTCAGCACCTGGACAGTGTCGCCATGACAACCGTGCGGACACTGCAGCGCAGGCGTCTTGACAACAGGCAGCTCAGCCGCTGGAGTGACTCAGCCATGCGGCTCTGTCCCTAAGCTCAGGGCAGAGCCCATCTCCCCACCCCCACCCAGGCCAGCAGGCCTAACGGGTGTACTTGGCAAGGCCACCCTAGCACTGGCAGGGACAGTTCTGCCAGGGAGGCGACTCCCTGCCGGCAGCATGCTGCCCCCGCCTGCCTCTCGCCTCCATGTCCCAGGTGATCCCAGCTCAGCAGCAGTGCACACCCATCGGGCCCCCCACGCACCACGCCCTCGGCTAAGGCTAACTCAGTGCCGGCCCCTTCTTCGGACGCAGAAAGCGCGGTCATTTGTGGCTGCTGGCTCGCCCGTCGGAAGTCACCAGCCACGATTCAAGGGAGGCCTGTCGGGCGAGTCTATTTCAGCGATCGTTCTGAACTAGGGCCAGTATGGCACTCGGCGGCCAGCTTCCTGAGGGGCACAGGTAACTGCTGGGCTCTTCCCGCCCTGAGCAGGACGGCTCCGGTCACCGGGAGGCCGCGCCCCTGCATCCGAGCAGAGCCACCGCCCGCACTCTGACGTGCCCCGGAGCCCAGCTCGCCAGGCCTAGGTCCGTCGGTCCCCGTGCAGGATGCAGCCAAGAGGACACTCCTCGTGCCCACACTGCACCCACACTGCGGGCTAAGGATGGAATGGTGGGATTTTATCGTTTTATTGTTATAACCACTTTGTCACAAGCAAACCACTGTGTCTTTGCGAGGAGCCAGGCACCCACGGGCTTTGCATGCGTGACAATCAATAACGGCTCAGGACACACGTGTAGTCAGAAATCGCCACGAGACTAACAGGCTTCGGAGGAGTCTCCGGCCAACAGTGCGTGCTGCTGCCCCCGCGGTGAGGACATGCGGCCCCAGCGGCCGGGGGACGTCACAACTGCAAACCATTCTTCTTCCTATGAGCACACTGTAGTGTCACCGGAAAACTGTTTAGTGAATAAGACAGACCAGAGCCTTCCGCTTCGTACGCCGGAACCAGCTGTGTCCACAGCAGCGGTGCACGCGGCTGGCGAGGGCGCCGCTCCGAGCGCTGTCTGTGCGGCTCCCGGAGGCTCTGACGCTGACGTGGGTCAGTGACAACCCAGGAAACATGAGCTGCAGGACAGGACCGACCGTGCATGCCCTTGTCGCAGGCCCGGGACACCGGCGGCGGGAGCCTCCAGCTGGCCCTGTGTGACCGCTGGGCTGTGGTGTGTCTCTCGTGGGATGAAGTGACTGTTAAATGCCTCGAGCAGTATCTTACCTGGATCTCAAAAGTGCTACCTGCGTTCTTCAGTGTGTGTGTTTACTGATACCAGTACAAACAGACCGCCCTCCTCTTCCACAGGTGACGAGGGCCACAGGGGCGCGGCAAGAGCCCCACCGCCGGCGTCCTGGACACCGCGCCGTGTCGGCAGCACAGGCAGCTGACTCAGTCCGACTTGACGGGTGTGTGCTCCCACAAAAGCTGTCACCAGTGAAGGCGAGAACAGTAAGCATTTGCTCTACTAAGGGAATAAGAAACGCGGTTACAACACAGGACCCCATCCGCGCCCTGCAGGCTGTCATGCAGGGTCACCTCCTCCATCGGGTCCCTCGGGTGCCGGGGCTGTGTGGGGACAACACTGGGGTAAGTTGGTGGACCGCACACGCCCTTCCCAAGGGACTTAAGTTGTAACGTGACCTAAAATGTGACCTAAACACCACCTTATCTGGTCCCTTACTTGGGTCAAGGGCGAGGGAGAGGGCCGTGGCCCGCGTGAGGGGCCAGCCTGAAGCCCGAGGACGTGGCGGGCTTCGGCGCCCATCAGAGCGACCGGCGGTCTGCGGGGGACGCCGCTGCCTCACATGCTGCAGGCACTCGGCGTGGCACATGCTGGGGTGCGGACGGTGGGCTTCCCAGTAACGTGACACCTGCGGCGGCGGTTCAGGGACCACTACCGTTCTGTGACACGAACTCTGAGAGAAGATCTGTGAAAGCCACACACGTGACCGATGGAAGGCTATGGTCTACATGTTCTACACGAGGAGCCGAAGGCACAGCTCTGCGCTCTTTCCAAAGGGCAGGGCGGTGCAGGGGTCCACGATACAAATGTATGTTACTGTCTATCCACCTCCGAAAAGAACTGACCAAGGCCAGCGATGAGAGCGTGCTTCCCAGCTCCCACGGACGGATAGGCCACAGCCTGCAGCTGAGCCCGGGAGAACGGGCGTCGGACCGCCGGCTTGTCTAACAGCGCGCCCTCTGCCCCCGCCACGCCAGCTCTTCCCGTCCATGCCAGGCCCAGGGAGGGACACGGGCGAGGAAAGCAGCTCCGTGTCCGCTCTCTCTGTGCCCGCAGGAGGCGAGGACGAGGCGCCAGGCAGAGGCCTGCGGCCCACACCCAGAGCAGCAAGCACAGCCTGTAACTGGACCTGGGGTTGCGCATCCTCCTTAGCCCTGCAGGCCTCTCCGTTCGCTCCAGGGCACGGCTCTGAGCGGGGCCGTCTGTGTAGGACCTGCCTTCTCACAGCTCCACAGATCCTGGGGCTCGTGAGTTCTGCTGCCTCCTGGGGCGCTCGCAGTGCTGGCAAGGGGAGCCAGAGGACAGGCAGCGAGCTCGGCCCCTGCCCCAGCAACTGGAGGGGCCTGCCCCTCGTCTGAGGCTGGCGGAGAGCCGAATGCCCGCCCCACTGGGGACCATGCCAGAGACAATGCCGCCCTCCGACACAACAGGGTGAGGGTCTGTCCACTCCCAGCCACGGCCCTGTGCTGCAAGGCTCAAGGCTCTCTTGCACTAGCATCTAGGGACGGGCTCCTGTCCGCCATGAGGAGGGGGACACAGAGGACACAGACGACATTCAGCCTGAACTAAGCTCCTGGCACCTGGGCTGTCTGAGTCCCAGCCTCCCCTGGACGCGTGTGTCCTCCCTGCACCCAAGGCTGGCTTCTGTTTCCGAGTACCGGCAAGACCAGTCTGTGACGGTCTACGTGTCACATGACAGCGAAGGCACGCCTCCTACACCCTGCAACCCCAGAAAACAGGCGCCACGCGACCTGGATGCTCAACTACTGACGAAGGCGCCACACCGACAGGACCAGAGCACAGACAGGCCAGCCCCTCCACGAGCCTCGGCCCGCGAGCCTCGGCCCGCGAGCCTCGGCCAGGAGACAGGATCGGAGGCGCCCGGCCTTGTCGGGACGAGTGCCAGTGGCCGCGTCGCCCAGCGGACAGAGCACAGAGGTCTCGGGAACTAAGTGCATCGGCCCTGCAGCATCGCCACATGCATTCAGACGCCGCGCTCAGACAGGCAGAGCGCCTTCTCCCTACGCCTCGGCTCTAACGGCCAGGGCGCCTCTGCCTCGCCCACAGCGGGAGCCCGCCGGACGCCCGAGCCTGCAGCTCAGGAAACAGCCGCCGTGGGAGTGTGTTTTACCTCGTTCTCGGTTAAGGAGGCAGAGGGAGACGAGCTCTTGCTGAAGGCGAGCGCCGAGGACGCGCCTGCAGGTGTCCGGCTCCGCTTCTTCAGCGGTTTGCACGCATCAGACAGATGCTTGGTTGCTGCAAAGTAATTGGAGCCCTTAAGCAAAGCTCGCGAGCTGACCCATCCCGTTCCCGCTGAGGAGGTGCCTGAGACTGAGGGCTCTGTCGCACAGGGCCTACGCTGCTATTGCGGGAGCATCTGCAGGTGAAGGCAGGCAGACACGCACCGGGAGGGGCACTGTCCCCGGCCTGCCCCCGTCGTCCTGGCCCACAGCCCTGCCAGGCATTCTGGACAAACCCCACACCACCATACCCACAGCAGGGCCGTCCACCTCTCTGGGACTACGGTCAAATGCAACCGCAACCCCACGACCCACTTACAGGAGCCTCCTCTTCACCACAGGCCCCCTCGTGCCCGCCTGCTCACGCAATCTTCTCAGGGGCTGACTTAAAGCCAGGACAGCACCTCAGAGAGCGAGGGCGCCAGCGCCGCCTGCAACCTGCACTACAGCTTCTCCTACATCTCCGTTCCTTCCTACCCAGAGTTGGAGCTAGAAGCTTCCTTTAACAAATGACCAAACAAGCCGAAACCGGTTTGGCTCAGTGGTCGAGCGTCTGTCTGCGGACTGAAAGGTCCCAGGTTCAATTCCGGCCAAGGGCATGTACCTTGGTTGCGGGCACATCCCCGGCGGGAGGCGTGCAAGAGGCAGGTGATCGATGACTCTCTCTCATCGATGTTTCTAGCTCTCTGTCCCTCTCCCTTCCTCTCTGTAAAAGTCAATAAAACATATTTTAAAAATGACCGAACAAGCCCTGTCCGGTGTGGCCCGAGGTGAGCGTGCTGGCCTGCAGACTGAAGGGTGTGGGCTCAGTCCTGGTCAAGGGCACGCGCCTGGGCTGCAGTCTCCACCCCCAGTGCCAGGTCAGGGCGTGTGCCAGAGGCAACCTATCGATGTGTCTCTCTAACATCAATGTTTCTCTGTCTCCTCCTTCCTGCCACTCTCTAAAAGATCAATGGGACAAATACCCAAATAAAAAAACAGACAGCCCGTCCTGGTCGGTAGCTCAGCTGGCTGCAGCCCCAACCCCAGGCAGGGCACACACAGCCATCAGCCAGTGGAAGCACAAACAGGTGGAACGACAAATCCTCTCTTTCTTAAATCAACCAATCAATAGAAAACCTCTTTAAATAAACACCAGTCAGACCCACCGAAAACCCGTCAGAAGGTGACGGCTGAGTCTCCCTGTCGCTGTCCTGACGGTTCCTTTCACAAACATTCTAAGCCGTGTGGAGGCATCACCGATGCCGGAGCACAGGCTGGAGCCGGAGCTGACAGCCCGGCCGGCGGCCGGCACGGGAGGGAGAGCCCCTTCCCCGGCAGTTTTACTCTGAGACCAGCACCACCCTGCAGGGACGGAGGCATGGCTTCAAACTGAGCTGTGTCGTTCAAACACTGACCACAAGAGGGTTTGCTCTTCAAGTGCCCGGAGCCGTCCTGGCACCTGTCCGCCTGCCGTGGCTCTGAGCCCTAAGGCTCCGGTCCCGCCCACCCACAGGACAGAAGTGGGCCTGTCTCCACTCCGCCCCATCTCCCAGGGCCTGTGGAGCCCACCGGCGCGGGACCACATTACCTGCCTGGCTCTTCAGGAAGGACATGGCCTCTGCGGCCTTGCAGGAGCCTGTGCGCGATGTTCTGTCTGCAATGGTCTCTCTCTGTTATTTTTAAAAAAAAAAGGAACAAGGAAAAGGGAAAGGATCAGAACTCACGGAGGTTGTTGAATGACTGAAGCTTCTTCCTGGGAAGCGTCTGGCAGGTCACCAGCAGCCCAGCCCCACAGCTGCACACACGGGGCCTCGCACGCCAGACTAGCCAGGAGTGTGGGGAGTGGACAGGGCCCTCCCCAGGCTGCCCAGCCCCTGAAGTGGCACCAGGCTCAGTCACACCCACAAGCTCCTCCTCCTGAGGACGCACACGCGCAGACCAGCTCCACACAAACCGCACGCGCACACAGCACGTTTCACAGCCGAGCACACGTGGGAAAGGCAGGCACTGTGAGCACCTGTCCAGCCCTCAGGACGGAGTCACGTCACTGAAAACACCACGGCCGCTGTGGCCAAGGCCTCCTGGCCACCCTGCATTGCAACACGACCCCACCCCCCCTCGCCCGGGGCTGTGGACCGGGTGCCCGCACTGGGGTGATGGCAGCTGGCGGCTGCGAGTGACACCACCTGCCTGTCCCAGCGGCTTCCTGAGCTGCGTCCGGAAGACGCGTCCACCCAGCCACTCAATGCGAATTGTGAGGTTTTAATGACAGGGTCATTCTTCTGGCAAGTCATTTATACAAATACTTCACAGCACCGTGTCAGACAGGCTGCTGGCAGTGCCCAGGGGACTGAGCAGTGCTCTGCGTCTCCCTGCAGGCGTCATTCACGCACCGGACAGTGCCCGGAACCGCCTGGGGGCCTGGAGCAGGGAACGTGGACAGAGAGCAAGGAAACGGAGGACTTCCTGACGCTCCCCACAGCTGGACTGTGCGGGAACGTGAGGTGCGCTTCCCACAGACACGAGCTCCTGACACACTCCATGAGCCCAGGAAGCCACGGAGGGCCAGTCCGGCTGGCACCCAGCCCCGGAAGCAGACCAGGTCTCCCGGAGGCCGAGCCCCCGAGATGGGCCATTTTGCATGCACCAGTGGCTCTAACCCCGGCGTTGCTTTACTGTGAGAGCGGAGTGCAGGGCTGTGCTCAGCCCCTGGCAGGTCAGCGCTGCTCTCGGAAGCAGCCGCCCCATGATGCCGAGAGAGAAGCTTGTTGATGGCCCCGAGCAGCCCACGGGAGGGGAGAACAAGATGCCAGGAGTCAGTCACATGGCACACGGCCCAGGCCAGGCAGAGTGGACATTACCTTCCGGAGACCCTGCTTGTCCGCCCGGAGCCTCTTCCTGGGTGTCTCTTCCAGCTCAGCGTCTCCTGCAGGGTCCGGAGTCCTCTTCGGGAGAGCCCTTCTTTTCCCGTGTGCGTTACCTAGGAACGGAGATGGGGACGGACGTGAAAGACGCTCACAGCAAGCCGGCGTGGCTCAGTCACTGAGCACCGACCTAGAAACCAGGAGGTCATACATAGTTCAGTTCCCAGTCAGGGCACATGCCCGGGTTGCTGTGGGCTTGATCCCCAATAGAGGGCGTGCACAAGGTGGCCAATCCATGACTCTCTCCCCCTCTCCCTTCCTCTCTGAAATCAATAAAAATAAACTATTAGGAAGCTACAATGGAACAAAATACTGCTGCACAGCTGCACTGAGCACCACTGGACGTGGGTGCAAACCCCGCTGGGGCAGTTCCCTCCATCCTGGCCCCAGGACCGAATGTTCCAGATCCAACCTCTGCATTTTGACCTGCAGGGAACTGTGCTTCCGGTACATCGAATTCTGAAAAACCCTCATCTAATCCAGGATTATTAGGTTGGCATTTGCTACCATTACATTTTGACATACCATAGCATTTAATTTAAATACATGTATGCAGCCGAAACCGGTTTGGCTCAGCGGTAGAGTGTTGGTCTGTGGACTGAAAGGTCCCAGGTTCGATTCCAGCCAAGGGCATGTACATTGGTTGCGGGCACATCCCCGGTAGGGGGTGTGCAAGAGCAACTGGTTGATGTTTCTCTCTCATCGATGTTTCTAGCTCCCTATCTCTCTCCCTTCCTCTCTGTACGAAAATCAATAAAAAATTTATTAAGCCGAAACCGGTTTGGCTCAGTGGTAGAGCATCGGTCTGCAGACTGAAAGGTCCCAGGTTCGATTCCGGTCAAGGGCATGTACACTGGTTGCGGGCACATCCCCAGTAGGGGGTGTGCAAGAGGCAACTGGTCAATGTTTCTCTCTCATCGACATTTCTAGCTCTCTATCCCTCTCCCTTCCTCTCTGTAAAAAATCATTAAGTATATTAAAATATATATATATATATATACTATATATACATATACATATATATATATATATATATATACACACACACACATGTATGCATACACATAAGCCAACCACTGGGTGCAGACATGAGGAGGGGGTGAGGGAACAATGAGAGGATAAGGACACATATGAAACACCTTAATCAATAAAGTAAAAGTAAGTAAAAATAAAAAATTTAAATATAACCCAGTGTTACTTTAATCCTTTACTTACTAACGTTCAGACAGAAGTTAAGTTGAACTTTAAAAACCCTACAACGTGCTGCATTTTATCCATTTCATACAGAAGCAACTCCCTTTGCACCTGCAAGTTTCGGGGTGTCTGCGCTCCGTGCCGAGCCCACAGGGCTCCAGGGCTCTCCCCCACCGGACCTGGGGCCCAGACTAGGACGAGGCAGGCGCTGGGGGAAGACTAGCATGGACCACAAACCGGCCTTCCACTCAGGGTTTAGCCTGGACTTGCCTAGCGTCGGACCTGACTCCCAGGCGGCGCAGAGCACACTGGCCGTCTGCGGCGTCCCGCAGTGCCCAGGCCCGGACGAGCCGGCCCCGAGGGCTGCTCACAGCCGCCCCGGACAGGCCTTCGGGGCAGTGAGCAGGGTGTCCGCCTCAGGAGCAGGCAGTTGTGGCATGGGGAGGACGGCGCTCAGCCCTCCGGGTGAGAACAGCTGCATCCGAGCTGCCCATCAGCAGTGCTCAGAGGCTACAGACACCTGCCTTGGCAGCCAACGAGGGCACCTCTCCCCTCTCCGGTTGCCGAAAGCCAGGGAGTTGTCTGTGTTCTAAGCTGAGGCCGAGGAAGAACAGGACCCCCAGGCACGGCCAGCCTCGTCACTGTCCTGCATGTGAGCTCCCAGCAAGCTGGCGAGGACGCCCCGTCCACTCGGGCAGAAGCACAAGGGCCCGCAGGCTAGCTGGGCCACATGCAGCAGCTCTCAGGACACGGAGAGAGGCCACGAGGGAGGCTGAGGGGCCTCACCGTGACCACGCACTCTGGTGGCCAGGCCAGCATAGCACCGCAGGTCAGAGCTGGGAGCGGGGGCCCTGCAGTCCCCACACTGCCACACTGCACACACACATCTAAGCGTTTACCAGAGTCTTCCTCGGAGGGGGACGCTGCCCGGACGGCAAACTTGGTGTTGTAGCGGGCTTTCTGCTTCTCACTCAGCATGTTCCACTGTGACCCCAGCAGCTCTTCGATCTCCTCCCTGGAGGCATCCGGGTGCTCAGCCATCACCTGGGAGCAGAGGGGAGTGGGGGGTGAGGAGGCGTGGCTCTGGGTCCCTGGAACGAGCACGCCGTCCTCCCCACACCACGCCTGCCTGCTCCGGAGGCGGACCCTCACTGGCACAGCCCTGAAAGCCAGGCTGGCGCGGCCCCACTGTGCCCGGCGGGTGGCCAACGGGAGAAGACGTGCCTTCCAGACCGCTGATTACTAGGCAGCGCCGTTTCCTAGGTGTGCTGGAAGGTCTTGTGGAAACGCGGCCCTGGAGCAGGGAGAGTGAGGTCTGGGCCCGGCGTCCTGCTGGCCAGAGCGCCCACAGCGCCTTCAGGGACCCGCTCTGGACAGACAGTGCGAGGGAGGGTGCGGAGGAGCGCCCTCAGCCCTGTCCACCCCAGCGCAGCCGGCACCCCACCCCTCAGGCTGCACCAAGATGCAGCCTCTCACCCACAGGCCTGCCAGCCAGGCCCTGATTCCCGGGACCCTGGTGGCCCCCCCACAGGGGGGCTTGGCCTGGCTGCTCCCTGAGAACCAGGTCTCACAATCCAGAAGGTGCAAGTCCTCCCAAGACCAGTTCAGCCCGGTCTGGACGAGCTGATAGATTCCCCACAGTTTCTCGCGGGCACTGAGTTAGAGCCAGCAACAGCAGGGGAGCGGAGGTCAACAAACTCTGACCCTCAGGCCAGACCAGCTGTGGCCAGGAGCCTGTGTTTCCCTCTCTTCGTCGGTCCGGAAAACCAAGTGCTTCCTACACAGGATCACTGCAGGCTCGAGGGCCGGCCCGCTTCCTGGGTGCCTCAGACCGCAGCACAGCTGGTGGCCGCCTCAGAGACGCGCTGCCCAAGGCCCTTTCTTTCTTTTTCTTTTTTAAAAATATATTTTATTGATTTTTTTACAGAGAGAGAGGGATAGAGAGTTAGAAACATCGATGAGAGTCATCGATCAGCTGCCTCTTGCACACCCCCTACTGGGATGTGCCCGCAACCAAGGTACATGCCCTTGACCGGAATCAAACCTGGGACCTTTCAGTCCACAGGCCAACGCTCTATCCACTGAGCCACACCAGTTTTGGCATGTCCAAGGCCCTTTCAACCAGTGCAGAGTTTGGGCAGCGCCAAGGAGCCCGCCTGACTGGAAGGAGCTGCCCCAGGGGCAGTTCTGTGGATGGGGCAAGTGAAGGGGGTGTCCCCGCTCCCATGACGTGGGGGGGGGGTCACGCTTCGCCTGGCAGTGGTCAGGCACCACCGTTAATGCCAGCTGCTCACTAGCGCCACCGAGACCTAGCACCACCCACACCTAACACCTGCCAGCCAACACTGGGAACTCTGTCCCCAAATGCAAACCTCAGACAGCATGTCCCCACCCTGTGTGTCCTTCCTGGCTTCCTCCTGCAACGGGAGTGCACCAGATCCTCACGTGCGCTGCACTCACCCATGGACCTGCAGCCCAAAACGGTCCCTCGCCAGACGACATTGTCCTTGAATAAAAGAACGTAGCAGGGTTCCCGCTGCTTAGCCAGACAAGTCCCCAACTGCGGCCGCTGCCCGGCTCCTGTCGGGCCAGGCGGGCCAGCTCCATGTGAGCACCCTCGTGTCCACCCTGCCTCTGCCAGGGGTTCAGCGACCGGTCTGCTCATCCTGTCCACAGCTGGGGACACACCAGAGATCCTGCCGCAGCTATGCCGCCCGCGGCCCTGTCACCTGGCCACACCCGCCCGTCCCTCCCAGCCATCCGCACTCGCTACACGACAATGGTCCCGGCAGGCAGCGGACACAGCTGGACTCACTCCTCACAGTCCACGCCCCGGAACATTCCCTCCCCCAGCCGCCTCCAGGCTCTGCTGCACGCACCCAGGACAGCACTACCCAGCCCACAGGCCCCTCTGGGATCCTGTCCGCACCGCACGCCCCCATGTCCTCCGGACAGAGCGCTCACCTCCATCACGGGCTGAGGCGCCACACCTCTCATGGGGGCCACACTCCGCAGCAGGGCAGTGCCGCCGTGACCTTTCCGCCCTCGCACACGCACACGCACACGCATGGTGAGCTCTACTCCCTACCTGTGCCGGGCCCCGTGAAGGAGCGGCCTCATGCAGGTCTCTGGGCTGTGGCTGTGGCTGCAGGATGGAGGGCTCACGCCGACCTCCAGGGCTGAGAATGAGCACCGCCATGCCCCTGCCACAGGGCAGCCCGCTAGTGGCTGCTTCTCCCATCTTAGTAAAGCACCCCCACGCCCAGCACTCGCACCCCCACGGCTGAGGACACCATGACCAGCCAGGATGTGGCAGAGGCGCCACCTCAGACCCCAGCTGTGCTCCCACGGAGCAGCCAGAGGAGCAGGAACAGGTCACCAGCCGCAGGGCACAGGCCTCCCTCAGGCATGCGGGCAGTACCTTGGAAGGCCCTCCACCTGGTCAAGCCCGAGGGGACACAGCCGCGGCCATACCCTGACTGACCTCACGGGAAGCCCTGAGGCAGAACCCCAAGAGGTGCCCTCACGCTCCTGCCCCGTGGCACCGGTAGACACGCAGGGCGTTCGGTATTTAAGCCTGAGTCTAGAGGTGGTTGTTACGTGACCAGAGGGAACGCACACAAATGCAGAATGAACCAGCGAGGGCACAGCCCCTCTCAGCCTGGGAGCATCGGAGCAGGAGGTGAAAGGACCCTCCAAGTCCAGGAACTGCGTGAGCGCTCCTGCCGCGACCCTGCGGCTCTCGGGCACGCGCCCGCCGGCGTGTGCCCCGCCCGGCTCTCCGTGAGGAGCCCGTCCCCGCGGCCCCTGCGGCCCCGCCTTGCACTGCCCGCCCGCAGCTGGGCTCCAGGACACACGAGCCCTGAGCCCGGCGGTGGCTCCGGCGGTGGGTGCGTCCCACACACCGAGAGGCTGCAGGTTTGACTCTCAGTGACAGAAACAGGAGCTCAGCGGGCACGGAGCTCGGGAGCACACGGGGTCTGTGATGGGAACCCCACCAGCACAGCAGCCCCTGGGGAAGACATGCCCAGGGCCAAGCTGAGCGCTGGGCCAAGTTCTAGCACAGAGCAGCCACGAGAGCCACGGCCCGGGGCCCCATCTGCTCGCCACAGGACATGTTCATATCACGGGGTTGCCTGTCAGGTCTGAACCTACACAGGGCTGGGGGCCCTGGAAATACTGAGAAGCAGATGCTACACACACACACACACACACACACACACGCACACGCACACGCACACGCACACACCGACATGGTACCCACCTCGTCCCGGTGCCTCTGGCAGAAAACCAGGAACTGGGATGCAGCGTCGCCCTTCCTTCCACGCAGCGAGGAGGCCGCGGCCTTCCTCCTCCGGGGCGGAGACCCCAGGCCTCGCTGGGAGCTGGCCTCAGCCGCCTCTGGAGGAGTCACGGTCCCCGCGCCAGGGCCACCGTCCTGGCTCTCGGCAGCACCTCCCAGCCTGGCTCTCCGCCTTCTCCTGACCGGGCCGCCCTCTTCGCTCCAGGACCCGGGATCCCCAGCAGCCCCTCCGGGGACTTCTGCAGGCCCCAGCGTAGCCCCGGGCACCTCCACAGCCAGGCCCGCCTCCCGGGCCGCGTGAGGGTTCAAGTGCAGCTGGCCGCCCACATACAGGAAGGTGAACTTGGCTCTCCGCTCCTCCACCGGCATGGCAGCTGCGGCGGCTGCTTGCAGGAGGCCCGTCTCCCACTGGGCCCTCAGCTTCCCTGAAATGGGCTTCAGCAGCTGAAAAGACAGCACGAGACACTCACTCTAAGGCTCACTCTAAAAACGTAAAAACAGCCGCGTTAAAGGGTACTTTCACAATTCCAGATAAATTTAGAAATAAAAGTTATAAAAACCAATTAACTTGAAAGGTTTGCAGAGTTCAGCCCCATATAACACTGCTTCTTTACGCTGGAAGTAAGTTTTAGTCACACTTTACTAATGTAAATACACGTGTGCACATATTACATATAACCGTACGTACCCGTAAAGAAAAACACAAATTACAGGAGAAATGGCCCCTGGGAGTCATCGAGTAAGAAAGATGGTGTGATGTTTGGAACAGAGCACCACGGGCAACAGTGAGCAGTGACGGACACAGGAGCCATCACGCTCTTTTGAGCAACTGCAAGTGCACACCAGACCCAGACCACGCGGGAGACCAGCCTGCGCCTGCCGCCCCGGGGCGCGCCGTCACCTTGACCTTCTCCGCCTTGGTGGGCGCCTGCCTGGCACTCTCCTGGCACAGCTTCTCAAACTGCTCCTCTCCTTCGAACACCGCCAGGCTCTTCTCGAAGATCCACGCCCTCTCAGGGGTGTCGCCGAAGAACTGGACGTGATACTGGCGCGCGCTCTTCCTCTGACCTGGTTTTAGATGAAAGGTTAGGGCCGAGCCGACATGGGACATTAGAAAACCAGCCGTTCCTGGCACTGACCCAGAGCAGGGGTTGCCTGCAGGACCCCTCGCTCCCCCACTCCGCTAGGGAGGGGTCCCGGGGAGGGTCACTCCCCCTGCTCCCTCCAGCCCACTGTAAAAGATACCTAACGAACAAAGAGAGCCCATCCCCAAAGCGTCCTTCGACAGGGGACAGACGGCAGGGAAGGGGAGCGGCTGGTGTCAGACGGCCTGGGCGCAAGGCCCAGCCCTACCACCTCCTACCAGCCGGCAGCCTTGCTGGCCACTCAGTCCAGAGCGCAGAGTGGGGAAAGGGCAGCCAGGAGGCCAGAGACCCCACAACACCCCCGGCGTGGCTCTCCGCAGACCAGAATGAGCCACACCCTATACGCAGCCAGAGGGATCTGGGTGAGGAAGAGGCACCTGCTCCCAAACCCCAGAGAGGGGATGCCAGGCACGTGCCCTGCCTGGGAGCTGAACTGTGGACTCCTGGGCCATACGTGGACCTCAGCCCCTGGGCCACAGCAGCCAGGCCTTGTGCTTTTTCACGTTAAATCAGCAAAGACTCAAAAACATGCCAGGTGCCACGTGTCTTCCTCCATCACATCTGGTTTGTTTTGTGATGAGAGACACATCGATGGCTGCCTCCCACATGCACCCCTATCAGGGCCAGGGACTGAGCGCGCAGCCCCGGTCCCCAGGATGCTTCAGTCCGGGGGCCGATGCTCTATCCACTGAGCCAAACCGGCTTGGGCCCACGTTTGTTTTTTTTTTTAATACTCACTGAAGATATGTTTTTATTGATTTGCGAGAGAGGAAGATTGATTGAGAAACATTAACCAGTTGCCTCCCCTACGCACCCTGACCAGGGATTGAACCCACAACCTTTTGGCGTACGGACAACGCTCCAACCAACCGAGCCACCTGGCCAGGGCTCTTCCATCACCCGTCAGGATTTGGAAGAACTTTCCTTGGTCATGAAAATGAATGCAGGTGCATGTCAGAGCTGACATAATGGAGAAAATCTGTTACCATGTGTACGAGGAAATATGAACTTACATCATTTTTAACCAACAGTTCCGGACACAGAATATGCTCCTTACATCAGGAAAAGCAAAAAGAATTCTGTATGGGATCTTAAGTTCGTAAAATAAATGTAACATTTGGTAAGTTCTTGTCTGCCTAGAAATTTGGTAACCATGTAACCCAAGTGTCTCCTATTTACATGCCTCTGTAGTCCACATGAAACCTATTCTGGTCCCAGTGCGAGGTCAGATCATTGTCTTGTTTCCCCACATGCGTCACCAGCTGTCCGACCACTGCTAAGGAGTCGTCCTCCTTTTGGTGCCCATTTCCGAAACTCACCCATCATGGCTGCTGGTGACTGCCTCTCCTTGACTCCCCAACCCACACGCTCCTAAGAGAGCCTGGCCCGGGAGCCTTCCTTCATCACGCCCCCAGCCCTCTGGGCTAGCCCGAGCCTGTCTTTCTCCAGAGCGGGAGCCCCGAGCGGACAATGCCATCCCGTGTGCACCAGGCCCGAGCTGCCATGGAGCTGAAGCGGGGAGGAAAGGAAGCCACAGACGTGGACAGCCAGGTGCCTACAGAAGCGAGGACGCGCCCAGGGCGTGCAGCCAGACTCGCGTGGAGAGCAGGGTGGGCAGCCACACCTGGGTGAGGGGCCAGGCTCCGAGGCGCCAGCCCGGGCAGGTAAAGCAGAAACTGACAGAACTGCACGTCGAAAAGAGCACCACCGTCACAGTGAGCGTGCACACACGTTTCTTCGTAGCTGATGCAACGGCACAGACAAAAGTCAGCACGGAACCGAGTGCCCAACAACCCAAGGCTGCAGGCCAGACTACCGGTCATGTTTCCTTAAAATGGTGAATTCAGGGATACGACTATGAAGGTCTCATTCCATAAAGTAGAAAAATAAAAAGCGGTGACAAAAACCTCCACGGAAAATCACTTGATTCCAGACACGTTTCTAAGGAGACGATGAGGACGCGCCAGTGGCCGGGGACGTGACCCCCGGAGGCAGCAGGACCCACTGGCCGCAGCGTCCAGCCTAGAGCACGCGCTGCTCTGCCGTTTCCAACGCAAAGGTGCGGTCCAGCAGATGCCCGCCCGGAGGCCGCGGCCGGGACAAGGCCTGTGCTCCACAGCAGACACGCTAGAGACTGCCACTGACTGTCCTCAAAGGAAATGCACTCGTGGTCAATAAGCACGTGAAAAAACGTTCATCAGGACCACTAGGAAAATGCAAATCAAAACCCCAGGAAGCAGCCCTGGCTGGCTTGGGTCAGTGGACAGAGTGCTGGCCTGTAGACGAAAGGGTCCCGGGTCCGATTCTGGTCAAAGGCTCATACTTCGGTTGCAGGCTCCTCGCCGGCCTGGGCCCCGGTCAGGGCTTGTGCAGGAGGCAACCAATCGATGTGTTTCTCTCACATCGATGTTTCTCTCTCTTTCCTCTCTCTTCCACTCTCTCTAAAATCAATGGGAAAATATACTCGAGTGAGGATTTTTTAAAAACTAACTACGTAGCCCTAACCGGTTTGGCTCAATGGATAGAGCGTCGGCCTGCGGACTGAAAGGTCCCGGGTTTGATTCCGGTCAAGGGCAAGTACCTTGGTTGCGGGCACATTCCCATTGGAGGGGTGTGCAGGAGGCAGCTGATCGATGTTTCTCTCCCATCGATGTTTCTAGCTCTCTATTTCTCTCCCTTCCACTCTGTAAAAAATCAATTAAAAAAAAACACTATGTAATTCCAAAATAAAATTACTAAAAACAAGAAACAAAAGCCATAGGAAGCAGAGCGGAGGCTGGTGCCCGGGGCTGGCAGTATTTCCCAGGGACAGTGGGCCAGCTGCACAGCACGGATGCCCTGATGCCAGGCACTGTGCACGGGACAGCAGTGAAGATGGCACAGTCACGTCACGTGCCTTGCACACAGGAAGAACCAGAGGCAGGAGGGCTCGTCTGGAAGAGGGAGAAAGATCCCCGTCAGGAGCGGGGACCCGCGAGGCGCACCTTTGAGCTTGGTGTAGCTGTGCAGGAGCGGGTCGGCGGACACCATGCAGGGCCACCAGGGGTAGCCGGACACCTTGGCCCACACCAAGTCGCCCACGCTGTATCTCAGCAGGTGGTCTCTGTCTCTGCCCGTGCTGGGGCAGGGCTCTTTCTTAGCTGGAATCTGAAAATGAACAAAAGACATCTACCCTCAGTCCAACCTTCCAACCACAAAACACTGAGGGCTAACCAGCTGGAGCTCCACCCAGTCAACCGCCCCCAACACTGTCTTCAAATCACAGCCCTGGCATCACCTTCGGAATCGTGCCTCTCCTGCCTCAGCTAAGGGGCTGCCCGCACTGCGCGGCCACAGAGGGCGACCTCTCTCCTTCCCGCCCGAGCGGTGCTTTATCTCATGGAACCATTCTTGGCACACGGGGCAGGATCCAGGCAGCAAGCCTCGGCTCCAGCCCTGTGGCCTGAGCCCTGGGCTCTAACCCTGTCTCTCCACCTCGGCCCCAGCACCCTCCGTCTGGCCTCAGGGGACCAGCAGCCGGCGGCCTGGCCTCCCGAGTGTGAGCTCCCGCCCCCGAGGCCACGGCCTTGGGAGAGGGTGCGGGTGCTGAGGGCTGGCACTTTCAGGAAGGGGGCTCTCAGACTAGCCCTCCGCACCCGGTCGATGATGGCCCATGAGGGTAAGTGTCGGCGTCCCCCTCCAAAGACGGAGGTCAGCATCAGGGGGTCACCCGTCTTAACAAAACCCAGTGCCGGGCTGGGAATCACCTGCACCAGCCTCTTCCTGTGAGTCACCGCCAGCACCGCGCCCCAGCCAGGCTCTTAGAATCCCGCTATGATCACATCAGTGAGGCCCAGACAGCCCCTGAGATTCAAACACACGTTCCAGCCCTCCTTCGTAATTATCTTAATAATTCCAAGGAATTTGGCCACTTCCTCTCTCTGTGGAAACTGTAAAGAGAATTCCTTGACTATGATTTTAAACTAAACATTCCTGGTCTCCTCCCCTCCCTCACACCTGCGAGAGGACCTCGTCAAGACAACCAGCTCCTGTAATGGTGGGGGCCGCGGCACCTCCGCATTCCTCCGGCCTCAGCGAGGCTCCTGGCTGTTCTGTGGGGCTTACACTCCATAAGTGGGGGCTACCTCAGGGTCACGTTAGGACGTGATATCAAGTACTGCACCCTCTCGTGGTATGTCAGGGCTCTGCACCCCAGCCTCTGTGCTGAGACACAGCCAGGCCCCCGGTGGAGGAGCCGGGTGAGGGGAGGGAACCGGAGGGTGGGTGGCGGGCGCACCTCTGCGACACAGCTCACGCCTCCGACGCCTCCGACGGGACCAATGACCAGAGCCAGGCCCAGAGGCCTCTGCAGAGGCCCAGGCAACAGAACAGCCGGAGGCCTGGGACGGACTCCTGGCTCAGAAACTGGTCTGCCCTCCTTGGCCGCTTTCACCCAGAATCCTCAGCTGAGCTCCAGGCCTCACACCGGCTCAGCAGGGCTGTGCGGCCTGACGGAGGCAGTGCTGGGGCATTGGGAGCCGGGGCCTGCACCTCGACCCCAGCCCTCCCGCTGCCTTGACCCAGCCGTGAATACCTTCCTGTCGGAGGGACTGGCGACCTCGGCCCCCTCAGCGGCTTCGACGAGGTCCTGCTCCAGCACGGAGTCGTACTTGATGCTCCTCTTCCTGCTCCTTCTCGCCTTGCCCTCCGGCTCCTGTCCATCCGCTTCCGCCTGGGCCCCGGCAGCAGCGCCGTCTCCACAAATGGAAGACTCGAAGAGCGGCTTCCCGTTCATGTAGGTCTTGGTGATTTTCAGTTTGATCTCCGGAGAGCCGTTCTTGACGGGGGAGGTGTGAGGCGGGGTCTCGGCCCCCTTCGTCTCCTGGGGCTCAAAGCGCAGCCTTGTGTCGTGGGCACCGGGCTCTCCGTTGAACACGCGGGAGGTCAGGTCTTTCAGCTTCTCGGCCGGGAGGAAGGGCAGTGCGTCGTGGCCGTTGAACTTCGGCATGACGCCCTCCTGCAGGGAGGCCTTGCCCAGGAACACAGAGCATTCACGGCTCACCTCGCAGCCCGCGGGCTTCCCGGCCGAGCTGCCGAGGATTTCCGGCGCCTGCTTCATCCTTAGGTACTTGACCACTTTCTGAGTGGAAAAGGCACCTTTTTTGATGCTAAATTCCATTCAGTCCAGAGCTTCCGTTCTCGGAATACCAAACTGTGGGGAAACAGAAAGGAAAGAAGACATCTTACGTTTAGAACCTAAGGTGACGATGCCCCCGTCTCTACAGCCTGCACACTCGTTTTGGTGTGTTTTAGCCAGTTTGTGATGGATTGTATAACGATTTACGTCACAGGAGGCAGTTCTAGTATCACAAAAATAAAAAAAATGATAAAACTAAATGGAAAAAGTAGCTTGAAGGAAGATATTGCAGTCAGGCGAGGAGACTCAAGTCCGGCCCCGCCTCTCACAAGCAGTGTGGCTGTGGCTTCTCCACCCCAGAAGGGACACCACCTCCCAGGACAGGGGCCCCGCGACCGACAGAGCCAGGCCCGTCAGCAGAGAGCTTCAGCGACGCGCACAGGGCACTTGGTCAGTCAAGTTTAGAACCAGACTCTCCCCCCCGGCACACGGTTAGTGCCAGACTGATGAGGAAACGCCGTGATTCAGAAAGTGAGCCCGAGTGGTCAGTCCTGGTGTCGGCCTGGCCGACACGCCCCGCTCCCCATCAGCCCTGCCCAGGCCCAGACCAAAGGCCATGACGGAGTGGCCTAGGGTACCGCCCGAGCATGAACACCCAGAGGCAACCATGGAGCCCCAGCATGCATCCCGGTGCTGACCCTCTGGCCACGGCCGCAGGCAGGTCTTCACCGCACAGCACCCACCCCAAAGGGCACTCGACCAGGTGCAGGCAGCACCCGCCCCAGGGAGGCCTCCATCAGGAGCGCCCCATGGCGGCCACCGTGAGGCCAGGAGACTGGGTCCTCAGGCGCCTTTTCGGTTGTCACCACTTGGGCTGCTCATGGCAGGCAGCAGGGTCAGGACGTGCTGGACAGCTGGCACCCACGGGAGCCCTTCCACCAAAGGACCCTGGCCGGAAATGGCCGCCATGTGTGGAGGGGAGACCCCTGTGGGCGGCAGTGAGCAGGGTGTGCAGCCTGCAGTGTCCACAGCAACACCGGGTGGGCGTGGACAGCTGGGGTGCAGCCCCGTCGGGGAGCTCCGCGTGCAGACACCTCCGTGCAGGACACAGGAGGCGCTGCTGGACTCGCACCGCCTTGTTAGAGGTAATCAGAGCAGGCTCCCCTTCCGGCTCATATCAGACTCCCCGGAGCACGGGAGAGGGCTAAGTGAGCCGGAAGATGAACAGGCTCGGCTCCAGGAAGACAGGAGCAGTGCTGGGCGAATGCCAGGCCCCTAGTTTTGTGCCTAAGGCTGTTTGAGTCCACTTCAATGGCTGTAGGAGAAGCAGAACAGCCAACAGGAAAGAGCTGTGTGTGTGTGTGTGTGTGTGTGTATGTGAGAGAGAGAGAGAGAGAGGAGGGGAGCGGGGGAGGGGGGGGCCGTGGAAGTGGAGCCCCAAAAAGACACAATTTGATTAAAAGATGGGCAGAGCCCTGGCTGGTCTGGTTCAGTGTTGGAGCAGCAGCTCAGTTCCATTCCCAGTCAGGGGCATGCACCTCGGTTGCGGGTTTCCTGGCCCCAGTAGTTTCCCGGCTCACATGCGGGAGGCAGACAATCGATGCGTCTCTCTCACATCAATGTTTATATCTCTCTCTACCCCCTGCCCTCCCTCCCTTTCATCTCTCCTTTCCCTTCAACTCTCACTGGAGATCAACGGGAAGAATATCCTCAGATAAGGATAGAGGACAGAGGACATACAGGCGGCCAGCATACACTGAAATGAAGCTCAGCATCTCTAGTCATCGGAGAAATGCCTATTAAAAGCACAACGAGGTATCGCCTCATGCCTGTAGAATGTCAGCCACCAGTAACCAACCAACGAGAAACAAGTGCTGGCAAGGGTGTGAGAAAGGGAACGCTCGTGCCGTGCCGGTGGGAAGCAGACGGGTGCAGCCACTGTGGAAAGCAGGGTGGCGGTTCCTCAAGAAATGGAACCCAGTGACCCCACTTCTGGATATTTATCCCAAGAAATCCAAAACACTAATTATAAGACTATATGCACCCCTGTGTTCACTGCAGTGTCACTAACAACAGCCAAGCTATGGGAGCCACCTGAGTGTCCATCGATTGGTGAGTGGATAAAGGTGTGGTACAAGGCCCTGGCAAGCAGCTCAGTCAGTGAGAAGCACAGTCCCGATATGCCAAGGTTGCAGGTTCAATCCCCATCAGGGCACATACAAGAATCAACCAATGAATGCATAGATAAGTAGAATAAGTAGATCTCCCCCTCCTCTCTCTCAAATAAATCAATAATTTTTTTTTTTAAATACTATGTCATCCTAGGCAATGCAATAAGACAAGAAAAGGAAGTGAAAGGTATACAAAATGGAAAGGAAGAAATAAATCTTACTTGTTTTTTTGTTGTTTTTTATATATATTTTATTGATTTTTTACAGAGAGGAAGGGAAAGCAATAGAGAGCCAGAAACATCGATGAGAGAGTCATCGATCCTGCACACCCCCCACTGGGGAGATGCCCGCAACCAAGGTACATGCCCCTTACTGGAACGAACCTGGGACCCTTCAGTCCACAGGCTGACTCTCTATCCACTGAGCCACACCGGCGTTGGCATAGATCTTACTTGTTGTTGTCAATCTTCACATGAGGGTGTTTTTTCCATTGACTTGTGGAGAGTGGAGGGAGAGAGAGGGGAGGGGGCAGTGAGACACACACATCGCTGGTTCCCCCACGTGTCCCAACCAGGGCCAGGGATCGAACCTGCAATCCAAGCACTTGCCCTCGATCGGGAATTGAACCCATGACCCTTCAGTTCATGAGCCGAGGACACTCCAACCACTGAGACACAATGGTCAGGGCAAAACAAAACTACCTTTGTTCACAGGTGACATGATCACTCCCATATACAGAATCCCACCAGCCAGCTGGCTCAGTGGTTAAGCATCGACCTATGAACGAGAAGGTCAGTTTGATATTTGATTCTCAGTCAGGGCACATACCTGGGTTGCAGGCCTGATCCCCAGTGTGTGGGGGTGTGTGGGAGGCAGCCGATTCATGATTCTATCTCATCACTGATGCTTTTATCTCTCTTCCCCTCTCCCTTCCTCTCTGAAATCAATACAACTATATATATATTTTTAAATGTAAAATAGCCCAGGCCGGTTTGACTCAGGGGTTAGGGTGTTGGCACAGTCAGGGGCACATGCCTCCTGCCTCGGTTGCAGGCTCGATCCCCAGGTTGGGGTGAGTGGCGGGGGGCCCAATCAATGTGTCTCTCTCACATGGACGTTTCCCTCCCTCTTTCCCCTCCCTTCTAGCTCTCTAAAGATCAATGGAAAAAAATACCTCCTGGTGAGGATTAACAACAACAAAGGAAAATAGGAACTGCTTAGACCCAACCATTTCACTTCTGGATATTTAGCCAAAGAAACCCAAAACACTAATTTAAAAAGTATATGTAGTCCTAGCCAGAGTTTGATTCCAGTCAAGGACACATGACCTGGTTACCAGCTCGATGCCCAGTGTGAGGTGTGCAGGAGTCAGCCAATCAATGATTCTCTCTCATCATTTATGTTCCTATCTCTCTCTCCCTCTCCCTTCCTCTTTGACATCAATTAAAAACATATATATACTAGAAGCCCAGTGCGTGAGATCACGCCGTCCGCCCCCCCCCCGCCCCCCCCTCCCGCGCTGGTCTTGGTATTACGATGTCAGGGGTATTATGATGTCAGGGTCATTACGATGTCAGGGTCATTACAATGTCAGGGTCATTACGGTGTCAGGGCCAGGGTGTGTGTATATACACGTACACACACACACACACACACACACATCTCCCTGGCCAGATAGCTCAGTTGGTTAAAGCATTATCCCAAGGTTCTGGGTTCAATCCCCAGTCAGGACACATAAGAGAATCAACTAATGAATGCATATATAAGTGGAGCAACAAGCTGATGTTCCTTCCCCCCCCTTCCTCTCTCTAAAAAAAGCCAATTTAAAAAAGACACACACACCCTATGTTCACTGCAGCATTATTTACAATAACCAAGACATGGAAACAGCCTAGAAATCCTTCAACGGATGACTGGATGAAAAGGCTGGGGCACGCACATATTGCACTCAGCAATAAAAATAAAAAATAAAAAATAAATGAAATTCCGCCATCTGCAAAAACATGAATGGCCCTAAAGGGTACTATGTTAAGTGAAATAAGTCAGACACAGAAAGACAAATACCATGATTCCACTTACAAGTGGAATCTACAAAAACAAGAACTGTGAATAAACACAACAAAACAGACCCTTAGATACAGAGACAAAGCAAATGGTTGGCAAAGGGGAGGGGTGGAGAGATGGGGCAAAGAAAAAACACCTTAGAGCCTCACTGACACCTCCCCCATCTCTCATTTCCCAAACCACTGGCTTCCAGTCAGCTCCACGCCCTCCGGCCCAAGCCTGTCCATTCCTCTCCGCCCCTCGCTCGCCCACCACCACCTTCCTCCAGGCTCACACCAGTCCCCACGCTGGTTCTCAGCCAGCTCCGGCAGCAGCCGCCCAGGGCTGAGGCACCGGAGCCAGGTGAAGGCTCGCCAGCAGCCTGCCCAGCCCACCGGAGCCACGGCTCCCGCGGCCCAGACGCGGAGAGCCACTGCACGAGGGGACGGCGGCCGCCCCAAAGCAGCCACGTGTTCCTTGGCTCAACCCCAGGGGTCCGCCTTGTAGAGTCCTGTGTGCTTCCACGTGAGACAGAAAAGGAGTGTGATAAAGTACGGTCTCTTCCAGCCTCCGGTCAGGCGCCACAGGCATCCCTTCTCACTGTCCCAAGCAAATCACGTGGCCACACCAAACATCAAAGCAGGGACCAGGGAGAGACTCCAACTGGAGCACAGTACCCAGACTGGCCTCCTGGGCCCCTCTTCACCAATCCATCACCAGCTCTCCAGAGGACGGAAACTACAGGACACACACACACACACCCCCTGCAGGACTTCCCTCCGCGCTGAGAAGAAAACCCTAATCTGGCTGGAGGCGCTCCCAGCCCTGCGGCCTGTCCGCACCCAGCGCTCGCCCTCGCTCCACTCAGGGACCTGCACAGCTGCTCCCTCGGGAGGAACGCTCACCCCAAGGCTGCCAGGACTCAGCTCCATCAGTCTCCAGCGAGAGGCACCGCCCAGCAGGCCGTACTAGTGCTCCATCTTCCCTCCTGACTTCTGAGTGCACAGGACTGTCGGCAGCCTTGGCCGGGCCCCGAGTCCAGGCACCATGGGCCGGGCCAGTCCGACCAGCCACACTCACCGCTCTCCTCGCGGCCCCAGAAGCACACCCAGGTGGTAAAGACCCTATGCTTCTCTAAAAGGGACAAACTCTTTAGCACAACGAACCACGATGGCACTACGAAACGGAGAACCTAGTGAGTGTGCGACCCAAGCGGCACGCAGCGGGCCTCAGCTGCCCGGTGGGTGCTGAGCGGGATCTCACGCACAACCCCTTTCCCTGGTGACGGGACGAGCCTGGTCTCGGTTCCCGCGTCTGCTCTGCCAGCGACAATTGTGCAGCGAGTGGTGAGCGTGCCCGTCTCCCCCGTGCGTCCTGCGAATGGGCTGTTAGCAGTAAGATCCAGGTTCAGTTATTTGGAAGGCTGCTTCACAGGCTTTTCAGAAAGGTGGTCTTCTGTCCACTGGCTCTCCCCTGTTGTCCACTCACAGCTGGTAAGTCCCATGGGACCAGAGCACAGGCTGCTGGGCGCGGGCACACGCTGACAGCCAGGGAGAGTGGGCCGCTGGACAGCACTGCCCGCGCACACACAATGGCCACCTCCTATTCCAGAACAGCCTCCCGTGGACGGCCCCGAGCGCGGTCAGCGGGAGGCCAGGCCCGAGGGAGCTCTCGCCGCCCATAGCCCAGGGCTCGGTCTCACTGACCACCTCTGGGATCCCGTCACCTCTTCGAGGAGGGCGTGGAGGGAGGAGGGCACAGCTCGAGGCGCCGAGGGGAGCAGAGCGCACAGATGGCGTCCTGACTGCACATCCCGCGGGAGAAGCACACAGAAGCCACTTCTTCTAACGTGCTTTAGCCTGGAATTCTAGGAATTAAGATTGTTTATGAAGTAAAACTTCTAGGAAACAGAACACAAAAGCTACCTCCAGTGTTAACTCAGTGCCTCTGGCCCTGCCCCAGCCCAGGAGTCAGTGGGTCCTCCCTCGCCTAGAAACACGCACGACCCAGCAAGTCCGCCCAACGCAGCCTGAGAGGCCCAGCGTCACACAGACCAGTGCAGCCCACACGCACGGCCCAGCGTCACACAGACCAGTGCAGCCCACACGCACGGCCCAGCGTCACAGAGACAGTGCAGCCCACACCCACGGCCCAGCGTCACAGAGACAGTGCAGCCCACACGCACGGCCCAGCATCACACAGACCAGTGCAGCCCACACGCACAGCCCAGCGTCACAGAGACAGTGCAGCCCACACGCACGGCCCAGCGTCACACAGACCAGTGCAGCCCACACCCACGGCCCAGCGTCACACAGACCAGTGCAGCCCACACGCACGGCCCAGCGTCACACAGACCAGTGCAGCCCACACACACGGCCCAGCGTCACACAGACCAGTGCAGCCCACACCCACGGCCCAGCGTCACACAGACCAGTGCAGCCCACACCCACGGCCCAGCGTCACACAGACCAGTGCAGCCCACACACACGGCCCAGCGTCACAGAGACAGTGCAGCCCACACACACGGCCCAGCGTCACACAGACCAGTGCAGCCCACACGCACGGCCCAGCGTCACACAGACCAGTGCAGCCCACACGCACGGCCCAGCGTCACAGAGACAGTGCAGCCCACACGCATGGCCCAGCGTCACACAGACCAGTGCAGCCCACACGCACGGCCCAGCGTCACACAGACCAGTGCAGCCCACACACACGGCCCAGCGTCACAGAGACAGTGCAGCCCACACGCACGGCCCAGCGTCACACAGACCAGTGCAGCCCACACACACGGCCCAGCGTCACAGAGACAGTGCAGCCCACACGCACGGCCCAGCGTCACAGAGACAGTGCAGCCCACACGCACGGCCCAGCGTCACACAGACCAGTGCAGCCCACACGCACGGCCCAGCGTCACACAGACCAGTGCAGCCCACACACACGGGCCAGCGTCACAGAGACCAGTGCAGCCCACACACACGGGCCAGCGTCAGAGAGACAGTGCAGCCCACACACACGGGCCAGCGTCACACAGACCAGTGCAGCCCACACGCACGGCCCAGCGTCACACAGACCAGTGCAGCCCACACGCACGGCCCAGCGTCACACAGACCAGTGCAGCCCACACGCACGGCCCAGCGTCAGAGAGACAGTGCAGCCCACACACACGGGCCAGCGTCACACAGACCAGTGCAGCCCACACGCACGGCCCAGCGTCACACAGACCAGTGCAGCCCACACGCACGGCCCAGCGTCACACAGACCAGTGCAGCCCACACGCACGGCCCAGCGTCACACAGACCAGTGCAGCCCACACGCACGGCCCAGCGTCACACAGACCAGTGCAGCCCACACGCACGGCCCAGCGTCAGAGAGACAGTGCAGCCCACACACACGGGCCAGCGTCACTGAACCCATGTTGGGCTGACAGGCACAGCCGGGGACAGAGCACGCTCCTCCCCGGCTGCAGCAGGGAAGAAGCCGGACCAGCACGCCAGGACCACACACTGGGCTCAGCCCAGGACTTCCTTTCCTGGAGAAACAGCGCAGCACTGCTCGGCCCACAGGGGAGAGCAGTGTTTTTTGAAAGAACAGAAGTGGATGAGAAGCTGGTCCCACTTCCCTCTCCACGGGCCACATGAGACTCAGAGCACCCTGTCCTCCCACCCCGCAGTCGGCGAACCCCAGAGTCCCTGCGGCCCGCTCTCCCCATCTGGAACCCTATGCTGACCCCAGCCCATCAATGCCACCCCGTCTTGCATCTGCCCACTCCTCCTACCCCAGACCCTGTGCTTGGGAAGGCCGCCGGTCTGGCTTCTGTGGCCAGCCCCTGGGGAGGCGACACCTTTCCAAGCTCCACCAGGGCCACCCACACCCCTCTGGGGTAGGTTATACGCGAAGCAGGGCCCAGGCCGAGGGCCCTGCACTCAGAGTCACTGTGAGCGACAGTCCCCCAGGCAGCACTCTGCCCTGGAGGGAGACAGCAATCGAAGCCCTCACAGGCCCCGTGCCATCAGGAAGACGGACAGGTAAGTAGCACACGGCACGTCAGAGGACAGCGTCAGGGGACGGGCTGAGGCAGGGCTGCGTGCCCGGAGGCAGCGGGGTGGGCACGGAGCAAGCCATTCCGTGTCCGCAGGAGAGCCCAGCAGCCTTGGGCCACGTGCTGTGGGCAGAGGGCATGGGCCGCGCTGGGCGCTGGGACACCCAGGGAGCCTCCCCAAGCGGGCAGGGACTGAGTGATGCCTAGGAGTGGCCCACGCCGAGAACCAATGAGAAGGATTAACAGGAAAAGCCAGCCCCGCCCACACTTGCAGGGGTTGGGTGGGGGAGGGGCGAGCTGACCATGCCAAGGCCCGGGCGGAAGCATGGAGCCAGAGGTGAGCCGGGAGGCCAGGAGAGGGCGAAGCCAGGCCTGCAGCGCAGCCACAGCCTCCTCTCGGGCCCAGAGGGCAATGGGATCCCTGAGGAGTGGCCTCCGTGACGCCCGTGCCCTGAGAGGCCAGGGAGGTCGCAGCACTCACTGAGGAGGAGACTGGAGGCGCAAGCACGCTTTCCGACCCGCAGGCCGCCGACACCAGCAGCAGACACGTGGGAAACCGGTCAGCATGTGAAAAACAGACTTAAACACGCCACTTAACGAGCTTCCCCGACATCCGCGTCACACAGCATGGGGGTCCCACTCCTCCCGGCGGACACGCACCCCGCTCGGCGGCGCTGCAGTGTCCGCCCTGTGACTGCTGAAACCACAGTGTTACAGACGTTACGATGCTCTGAAAACTCACCGTTGGCCGTTTGCTCTTTGGAAGGCAGACTCAAGAACAACACTGCTCTGAGGTCTGTCTCGATGTTTTAAAACTAGCAAACCAAATTCATGGGACCAATCAGCTGCTTTCTGTCTACTGCAACCAAAATGTGAAGGAGTCCCGGGGTAACCAGTTTAAGCCTTTTTCTCCCCAGAGTGCTTACTGAAAGTAACCTTCCCTGAAAAAGAAATTCACAAGTGGCGAAGACAGTTTGGGAAGCACGAGCCAAATCCTCTGGACCGTCCTTGTCCCTCCTGCTCTTTTACGCTCTTACCTGCCCAGGGACCGAAGGGAGCAGAGGAAACATCACTGCTTGCTTCAGCTTAGGTAGCTACAGGGCTGTCTACAGTTGTTCTTGTATGTTTCCTAATTAACGTTTACTTAACATGTGTTAGCTACCTGAGAAGGAAAGTGGCCAACACGTCCTGGCTTCCCGTTACAGGAGGGGGCCTCGGCAGCCCCGTCCTGTCCACACTCCCGCCTTCCAGAGGGTCCCTTTCTGCTCCAACATGACCAACCAGAGAGCAAACGGGCCAGAGGCTGGCAGTGCGTTTATCCTGCGGCCCTTGCCCACTGGTGCAGCCTCTCTGAGTGCCTGCCCTGAGGGCACAGCAGGAACTCTGCCTCTTCCTACTGCCAGAGCACAGCCAAGGGGCAGAGGGGTCACAGACAGCCACTGAAAGGCTGGCTCTAGCGGGATTGGCTCAATGGCTAGAGCATCAGCCTGTGGATGGAAGGGTCTCAGGTTCGATTCCAGTCAGGGCACATGCCCAGGCTGTAGGGGATGTGCAGGAGCCAGCTGATCAATGATTCTCTCATCACTGATGTTTCTCTCTTACTCCCTCTCCCTTCTTCTCTGAAATCAATAAAAATATATATTTTTTAAAGGGGGGGGGGCTGGGTATCTGTCCTCAGAAAGGGAGGGCAAGCAGCAGTCTCCAACCAACACAGTCTAAAAATCAAGGCCTGGAGTCCAGACCGGGCAGCACGTGTGTGCAAACAGGACACACTTCCTGGAGTCCAGCAAGAGAGGCTCAGACAACTAAGATGCTTGCTCAAAACTACATGCATTTGCCCTGGCCGGTGTGGCTCAGTGGATAGAGCATGTGGCTATAGCCTGTGGACTGAAGGGTCCTGGGTTCGATTCCAGTCAAGGGTACCTACCCTGACTGCAGGCTCCATTCCTGGCCCTGGTCAGAGCGCATGCTCCAAGCGACCAATCAATGTGCCTCTCTCACATAGATGTTTTTCTCTGTCTCTCTCCCTCCTTCCACTCTCTCTAAAAATCAACGGAAAAATACCCTCGGATGAGGATTAACAAAAAATCCCTGCATATGTGCTATATAGTCAGGCAGTCACCACACAAAAGCCATCAGCCCCTATACCAACATGAGCACGAAGCTGGATCTCCAGTTCCTGCCGTCAAAGCAGTGACTGGCAGGTTACTTGTCCCAACGACAAGGGAACGTAACTGTGGGTTATGGATTCCAGCGAGGGGGCGGGCGGCTGTCACATTAGCACACCCTTTCTCCACGCCTGGTACAAGATCCTACATCCACGTCACACACGCTGTGCTAGTTTTCTGTCTTCTCACCAGAAATCTAACTCCACCTCCTTGCACGTTTCACACTGAGGCACCAAACCATGAAAGAGGAAGCGGCCATCAGCTTCAGTTCACACTGCGATGTGAGGGGCCGTTCAGGCTGAGCTGCCGGTGAGGAGGAGGCTGCCCCACCTGAAGCCAAGCGCAGGGCCTTGGACCTCAGACCCAGACCCTGAGCCCTCTTCACCTGGTCCTCGCGGTGCGGCCCTGGAAACCGGGGCATTAAAAAACCTGGGCCTGGCGGCCACACCTGCACCGTTCACCTGGCCTCACTCCGTGCGGCTCCACACAGCCCACACGAGCCTGCCACCCGTGTGCACAGGGGAACTGCCCTCCTTTGGGTCTGTGCCTCAGCTGGTGCTCTCCCACTGGGACCGCCGCCTGTGGCGGGCGGCAGGAGGGAAGGGGGCGTTTGCACAGGAGAGGGGAGCCCCGCACGCACAGCCATGTGGCGGGAGCCCTGTCGTTGGCAACCACAGGCCCCGCCGAGGGCTGCAGGCGTCAGAGGAGATGGAAGGAAGGGAAAGGAAATGACTCAAAGGCGTCGTGCTTGCGGCATGAGTCCTCGCTGCAGCCGGCAGTTGAGATTTGAACCGCGGGTGTGGGCAGGGGGCGGCCCGGCTCCCGCCTTCTCGCTCGCTCGCTCGGAGCGCGGCTTCTCCGCAGGCGGCCGCGCAGCCAGCCATTTAAACCGCTTGGGAAGAGAAAGGAGTTAAAGCCCCGGCCGCGGGGACGGGCTCACCCTCCTCCGCAAGCCCTCATCGCCGGGAGGTCTGTAACCGGTTAGCGACGGGCGGGCGGGCGTTTAACGGCCCCCAGCCAGGCCTCCGCCCGCGGCGCGCGGCTGTCAGCGCGCAGCTCCCCAGCCGCTGCGAACGCGAGCCGCCGGCGCCCGTGACCGGCCCGGCGCTAAGTTTCAACGGAAACGTCAAACCTGCGGCTGTGGGCGTCCCGGGCCCGGGGAGACGAGGCCCGGGGGCCGCGGGCCCGCCTTCCTCTCGCCCCCGGCGGGACCAGCGCGAGTTAAAAGCCCGCGGGTTCCCCGCCTCCGCGAGCCGGGCGGCCGGCGAGCGGGCCGGACGTCTCCCGCGTCCCGAGGCCTCGGGGCCCCTCGTCCGCCCGAGGACCGGGGAGGAGCGGCGGGAACCGGCAGCCCCGGGCGGGCCTGGAGCCACGCGCGCCCCAGCCCAGCGGCTCCCCACGCCGGCCCGCCGCCACCTGCCGGGCCCGGGCCGGTTCCGGGCGCCGCGCGCACCAACGGCCGGCCGGCCGGCGCCGCCGCGTCACGGGGCCCCACACAGACAAAAAGCCGCCGCCGCCCGCGCCCCTCCCACCGCGCGCCCGCCCGCCCGCCCGCCCGCCCGGCCCGGCCCGCGCCGCACAAAGACCGGCCGGCCGGCCGCTCGGCGCCGCCGCGAACAAAGGCCGCCCGGCCCGCGGGCGGCACAGGTGCAGCCGCCCGAGGCCCAACATGGCCGCGCCCGCCGCCCCGTCCGCCGCCGCCCGCGCCCCCGGCCCGGCCCGGCCCCCGCCCCGCCCTCGCCCGGCCGCCCAGTGACCTGCGGTGCGTCGCATCCTCCGGCGGCGGCGGCTCCCGGGGCGCGGCTCTCGGCTCGACGGCGGCTGCGGGGAGGGGCCGGGCCGGGGGCGCGGGAGGGCGGCGCGGGCGGCGGGCGGCGGGGGGCGGCGGCGGGCGCGGCCGGTCGGGCCCAGGCTTTCCGCGCGCGGCGCCGACCCCGCCCCCGCGCCCGCCTCCCGCCCGCCGCCGCCGCCGCCGGGCCGCCGCCGCCGCAGAAGCCGCGGGAAAGTGCGCGCCGCTGATTGGCTGCCGCGCTCGCGGGCCGCGGCCGGGCCGTTCAAATCCGCGCCGGGCGAGCGGGGCGGGGCGGCGGCCGCGGACCGGGTCGCGCGGGGCCCGGGGGCCGGGGCGGGGCCGCGGGACCCCGCGAGCCGCCTCAGACCGGCGCCGAGCGCGCCCCGCTCCCCGCTTCTCGGCCGGGCGCGCGCCGGGCGGCGGCGGAACGGAGAGCTCGGCGCCCGAGGCGGCGGCGGCGCGAGCGGCGCGTGCTGACGTCACGGCCGCGCGCCCAATCGCTGCCCGCGGCGCTCGCCGCCCGCCCGCCCCGCGCCCTGCGCTCGCACCGCCACGCGCGGGAGGCGGCCGGGCCGGGCCGCGGGGCGGGAAGAAGGCGGCGGCTCCTCCGCCCCTGCCGCGGGGACCTCGCCGGGCAGCGTGGGGCTCCCGCGCCGCAGGGGAGTGCAGAGCCCCCCGCGCCTGCGCCCGGAACCCCGCAGTGCAGGCCGGGTGGAGGGGGTCCCTGCAGCCACCGGGATGGGGGGACGGCCGGCCCCGCGGCGGTGCGTCCTCCTGCGGAGTCTCTGCAGGGCGTGGGCTCTGCCCTGCCCGCCCTCCCGCCTCCCCGGCTCCGGGCTGGTGCAGCGGGGCCGCGTTCGGGGTGGGATCGCAGCCCCTGCCGGTGCCGGGGAGATGCCGTCCTGGCGAGGCTGGGGTGGGGCCCAGGCCCGGGAGTGGCAGCCTCTGGTCAGAGTCCAGCTTGGGGAAGGTCGCTGTGGCTGGTGAGGACGGTCCGTGGTCACGGTGGACACGGAGATTTGCCCCTGGGTCTCCTCCCCGGCCTCCCGCTGCCGGCTCTCCGGGGCCTGCCTCCTTCCAGAGTGCAGCCTCACCGCCAGGCTCGCCCTTCCGCTGACGGGAGGACTGGGGTACACAGGCCTGGTCAGCTCTGCCCGTGCACCCACCAAGGGGAAGTTGGCGCTCAGACCGCCTCCTGGGCCAGCTGCCAGCTTCAGCTGCTTCCCCTTACCCCTATCCCCCAGCAGGGATGACCCAGGACGGGGACAGTGCCCTCCCCAGGCTTCCAGCTGACGGGGATGATGGAATTGTTCTCCCTTCTGTCTGGAAACTATAGGGTGAGGCCCTGCTGTGTGGGCAACCTTGCAGGGTGCTGGGCCTCTGAGCCCCCAGGAGACACCCCCGCCACTGGGCGCCCTGGAAGGCCGCTAGCGGGGCTGTGGCCCCCTCGCATTTGCATCTTGTGTCCCTCCTGCCGTGGGTGGCTGGGTGCCCTCTTCAGCACAAGGAAACAAACGTATGGCCACCCGAGAGCTCCTTTTAAGTCCCTGCAGTACAAGGTGAACACCAAGGAATCTCACTTATTTCACAGATTAGGAATGAAGGCTCCTTTTCCAGAAAAAAAGAAAAATCTTAGTGCAACCAACGTGTAAATTTTAAAATATATTTTTATTTATTTTAGAGAGGTAGGGAGAGAAACATCAATGATGAGTATCATTGATCGGCTGCCTTCACGCTCCACATGGGATCGAGCCCCTGACCCAGACAAGGGCCCTTGACCAGGACTCAAACCATGACATCCTGGCTCATAGGTCCACACTCCAACACTGAGCCACGCTGGTCAGGCTCAGCATGTAAACTTATTCAAAACATGCAAGTGTGTGTATTTTCCTGAAGAAGGTTTTCCCGCCGGGCGTGGGCCTCTCTGAACCCAGCTGGCTGTCTCCTGGAGGTTCTGAGGTCTTTTCAGCAAGTCTGGCAGGCAGGACAGCCCAGCCGTGCACACCCAGGGACCTTGCTGGGTGGACAGCAGGAAACCGGGAGGTCCTATGCAGTGCGCGTCCCCCGGGGGCGCTCAGCGGTGCGGCTCCTGCAGGCGGGCACACCGCTCGGAGGTTCCGAGCCTGGGCAGCCTCCGCTGCAGGGGGGGCGGGGAGAGCAGGCCTCAGGCAGGTGGGTGAGGGCCAGGAACGGCGGAGCCTCCAGCCCGGCCAGCCCAGAGGTGTGCAGGGCTCTCAAGGGTGGCAGCCGCGGGGCCTGCACCTGGTTTTGGTCTCTGAGATTCATCACTTCCTTAAACGGAAACTCCGTGCTCGGAGGGGGGCAACTGCATCCACCGGGGGACTGAGAATGCAGTCTGGACATGGAGTGGGACCACGGCCTTTCAGAGGGCGAGAGGGCTGCCCTGCTCTGACCCTAGGGGTTCAGTGGCCGTCCATCTTGGCTCCGGCCTGCTGCCCCCCACCTCTACCCCCTGCAGCCAGCCTCTCAGGCCGAGGCTGAGCTGAGCAAGGCGTCCAGGACCAGGGTGCCCCAGACCTCCACCGGCTCTGGAGCCGGCCGCACGGCCTCAGGTCTCCAACTACCCCACTGTCCACAGACCGCCCGCGGCAGGCCGACAGCCTAGGAGGCACGGCCACCGCCCTGGGAGATCCCGCTTCCTCCCTGTGGCCCTGCTGGAGCCGGCTCCGGCTCCCTGCTCCTTTCTGCCTCAGGTGGTGCAGGTCCGGGCCCAGACCCCCCTGTAAGAGCTGCTGCCAAAGGCAAGAGGCAGGCCCCTTCCCGGAAGGAGCCCCCAAGCTCCGGCTTGGCCTCCCATCCCCCACCCGGGCCAGGGTCCCCCCCGGGGCCAGGCTCATTGCTGTTTCCATGGGGATGCGTGCACTCTGACCTGGGCCTTTCTCCATCCCTGGCCAAATAAAGGCCTCCCAGTGAAAACGGGCAGGCTCAGGCCGCCCCTCCTCCCCTGCCCCCGTGGCCCTGCCTCCAAGGAGAGGAGGGAAAGGAGGCCCCTCCCTTCAGCCCAGGGCAAGCCCAGACCCAGCAGTGGGGGTGGGGGGGTGATGGGGCCCCCAGCCCAGCCCTTCCGGCAGCCCCTCCCCAGGCCTGACCACTTCCCAAGCCAGGCCCCGCCTCAGCTCCCACCCAGCACATGGGCCTCCCCTCCTGCTGAGCCCTCTTGACTCCAGAGACGGGAGTGCACACTGAAACCTGCTAGCCCTCCCCACGTCCTGGCTGAGAGGCCTGAGCCGGAGGGATGGCTCCCGCCCTCTGCCCGCCGAGCCTTTCCGCCTGCTGTGGGGCTGGCCCTTAGGTGCCTGTCATCGGTCTCAGGGGTCCCGTCCAGGAGCAGAGCACAGCTCAGGACCACGCTCCAGTCCTGGGACATACAGACCCATCTTCCCCACACAGTCTGCTCCCTGGCACTTCCACGCCAGCCGGCCTAACGCTCCTCTCGTCTCTCCTGCTGCCCTGCACCCGCACCCTCCCCCACCACAGCCTTAGTTCAACTTCCTCCTTGGAATTAGAGGCAGCTTTCTCCTCACTGTTCTCCTGCCCCACTTTCTTCCCCTACAGTCCTTTCTCTGCACCCAGCAAGGGGGATTTTTTTAAAAGAAATTCATATATATATATGTGTGTGTATATATATATATGTATACACACACACATCCTATGTAATAAAAGCCTAATATGTTAAGTGTCCAACCCTTCATTCCACTGTTCAACCAGTCACTATGACACACATTGAACACCAGGGGGCAGATGCTCCAACCGGCAGGTTAGCTTGCTGCTGGGGTCTGGCCAATGGGGACTGGGTGAGAAGGACAGGACACGCCCTGGAGCCCTCCCACGGCCCCTCCCGGAGCCCAGCCATGCACCGGTGGGGTCCCTCCGCCTGGCCTGCCCCCTCTCGCAATCCGGGACCCCTCAAGGGATGTTGGAGAGCTGGTTTTGGCCTGATCCCCATAGGCCAATATATGTATTATTGATTTCTGAGAGGGAGAGAGAAAGAGAAACGTTGATGATGAGAGAGACTCATTGACCAACTGCCTCCTGCACACTCCCTGCTGGGATCGCATGTGTGGTGACCCCCTGGTTCACAGGTGGCTGGGCCAGAGGGATCTCTTTAAAGGACAGAAGGTCCCCAGCGACCTTCCCACAAACCCCACTCCTCCCTCCGCCAGCCTCACGGTGGACTTCCAGGAGCGGGGAGGACGTGACTCCCCATGGGACCTCGCCCTTCGGACAGCCACGCACACCACCTGGGCAGGTGCCCAACTGCATGCCCCCCTCCCCACACCGGGCCTTGGCTGTGCTGGCACTGTCTCCCCTGCCCCGCCCAGGCTGGCTGGTTCCCTGACCTCCCCCCCACCTCCCCCTCCCCAACCTCCCGCCCCACTTCCTCCCCGGCCTCCCCCTCCCTGACCGCCCCCTCCCTGACCTCCCTCTCCCTAACCTCCCCCTCCCCCTCCCTGACCCCCCCTCCCTGACCGCCCCCTCCCTCCCTGACCGCCCCCTCCCTGACCGCCCCCTCCCTCCCTGACCTCCCCCCCACCTCCCCCCCTTACCTCCCCCTCCCTGACCTCCCCCCCACCTCCCCCCCTGACCCCCCCCACCTCCCCCCCCCCTCCCCCCTGACCTCCCCCTCCCACCTCCCCTCCCTGACCTCCCCCTCCCTGACCGTCCCCTCCCTGACCGCCCCCTCCCTCCCTGACCGCCCCCTCCCTGACCGCCCCCTCCCTCCCTGACCGCCCCCTCCCTGACCGCCCCCTCCCTCCCTGACCGCCCCCTCCCTCCCTGACCGCCCCCTCCCTGACCGCCCCCTCCCTGACCGCCCCCTCCCTGACCGCCCCCTCCCTGACCGCCCCCTCCCTCCCTGACCGCCCCCTCCCTGACCCCCCCCTCCCTCCCTGACCGCCCCCTCCCTCCCTGACCGCCCCCTCCCTGACCGCCCCCTCCCTGACCGCCCCTCCCCTCCCTGACCGCCCCCCACCTCCCCCTCCCTGACCCCCCCTCCCCCCCCCCTGACCGCCCCCTCCCTGACCGCCCCCTCCCTGACCGCCCCCTCCCTCCCTGACCGCCCCCTCCCTCCCTGACCGCCCCCTCCCTCCCGACCGCCCCTCCCTGACCGCCCCCTCCCTGACCGCCCCTCCCTCCCTGACCGCCCCCTCCCTGACCGCCCCCTCCCTCCCTGACCGCCCCCTCCCTCCCTGACCGCCCCCTCCCTCCCTGACCGCCCCCTCCCTGACCGCCCCCTCCCTGACCGCCCCCTCCCTGACCGCCCCCTCCCTCCCTGACCGCCCCCTCCCTCCCTGACCGCCCCCTCCCTCCCTGACCGCCCCCTCCCTGACCGCCCCCTCGCGCCGCGGACCCCCTGCAGACGCTTCCCAACAGGGTCACCTTCCCCGCAGGAAGTGGGATGAACGCGGCTCCCGGGACGCAGTCCGCACTCTCTCGCGAGGCGCAGACCGCGGCCCCGGCCTGTAACGGGGCGTCACCAGCTGACTGCGGGGCCGGCCGCCTCCGCAGGGCGCGCCCGCACACCGCCCGCCGGAGAGGCCGAGGAAGCGGCGCGGGAGCCCGGGAGCCGGCGGCGGGCGGGCGGGCAGCGGCCGGGCCCTCCGGTCCGGGAGCCGGTGGCGCTCCGCCCGCCCCGCCCCGCCCCGCCCCGCCCCGCCCCGCCCCGCCCCGCCCCGCCCCGCCCCGGCCGCGGGGTCAGAGACCTCCCGCAGCCCCGCCCGCCGGGGCCCCGCCCCTCGCAGTCCGCCGCCGCATTGGCCGCGCGCCCGAGGCCCCGCCCTCCTCCCGGCCCCGCCCGCCCAGGTCTGCAGCTTTCTTTTTTCCTTTTTTCTTTTTTTAAAATATATTTTATTGATTTTTTACAGAGAGGGAGAGGGACAGAGAGTTAGAAACATCCACCAGCTGCCTCCTGCACAACCCCATGGGAATGTGCCCGCAACCGCGGTACATGCCCCTGACCGGAATTGAACCTGGGACCCTTCAGTCCGCAGGCCCATGCCCTATCCCCTGAGCCACACCGGTTTTGGCTGCAGCTCTTTCCACTGCATCCCGACTCCTCGCTCGTGGCGGCCGGGCTGGGGGAGCTCTGGGTTCCCTCGGAAGGAAGGAGGCGATGCCCGAGGACACAGGGCAGAGAAGACAGGCGCCACCCGCCATGCCGCCCCCACCCTTCCTCCGGGTCTGCCCCAGGCCGGGGACCACCCAGGGCAGGGCTCGCGGCCAGCGCTGCCCACACACCCAGGCTTTGGCTAAAGAAACGTTGTTTTTGTGCTAACGTAACACTTCTTTTCCAATTATGAAAATTGCAGGAAATTAAAATCCAGAAAGGCAGAAAGAAAAAGTAGTCCTTCCCGCCCGGTTGGCGTGGCTCAGAGGTTGAGCATCCACTAGGAACCAGGAGGTGACGTTCCATTCCCCGTGAGGGCCCAGGCCCGGGTTGCAGCTGATCCCTAGGAGGGGCCTGCAGGAGGCAGCAGATCCATCATGCTCTCTCATCACTGATGTTTCTCTCTCTCCCTGACTGAAATCAATAAATATATACACTTTCTAAAAAATCATCCTTTCTGAGCCCTGGGCCGGCCACAAGCTGGAAGTGCTGGTAAGCATGGGGAGCGCGGGGCACCTCTTCCGCTCTGACCTGGTAGTAATCTCGCCACCCCAGCCAGGGACTGACCTGGCCGCAGCCACACAGCACAGGGAGCTGCCCTCTCCTCCCCCCGCCCCCACTCCCTCCCCAAGCCAGATGGATCCTCTTCGCTCTTTTTATTGGAATAACTTCACATCCACGGGAAAGACTGAAAGCTCAGAGTCCCCTCCACCTGTCTCCCCTCGTGCCAGCTCCTTACACGTTCAGAGTGGCTGTGTCAAAACTAAGAAACGTACGCTGGTCCACGGCCACCAGCCCAATCCCAGGCTTGGCCAGGGCTCACCAATTCTCACAGGTACAGATGGGTCTCCTTCAAATGCAAGCCTGGCCCGGGCGCGTGGCTCAGTGGTTGAGCATCGACCTAGGAAGCAGGTGGCGGGCTCAATTCCCTGTGAGGGGTGTGTAGGAAGCAGCCAATTTCTCATCACTGATGTTTTTATCTCTCCCTCTGCCTTCCTCTCTGAAATCAATAATATCTATGTATATATTTTTAAATCCTCATTGAAGGATATTTTTCCATTGATTTTTAGAGAGGGAAAGAGAGAAGGAAAGACAGAGAGAAACATCAATGTGAGAGAAGCACAACCATAGGCCACATCCTGCATGAGCCCCCGCCAGGGCGGGGAGGAGCCTGCAACTGAGGTACTGGCCCTTGGCCGGAATTGAACCTGGGCCCTTCAGTCCCCAGGACGATGCTCTATCCACTGAGCCAAACCAGCTAGGGCAGTGGTCAGCAATCTCATTAGTCAACAGAGCCAAATATCAACAGTACAACAAAAGATTGAAATTTCTTTTGAGAGCCAAATTTTTTAAATTTAAACTTCTAATGCCACTTCTTCAAAACAGACTCGCCCAGGCTGTGGTATTCTGTGGAAGAGCCACACTCAAGGGGCCCAAGAGCCACAGGTGGCTTGCTAGCCACCGTTTGCCGATCTTGGGGCTAGGGCAATAAAATATATATCTTTAAAAAATGATAAAATAAACATTCTAGAAATGAAAAGCACATAAGTGACAAAATCAGGGGAAGGGCTTGGAAGAAGACAAAGGTGACAGAAGAGAGAGCCGATGAGCTTACCAACAGGCTACCCAGTCGGAAGAGCAGGGAGGCAAATGTCCAAGGAGTCGTCTCAGGCCCCTGGCAGACAAGATTTAACGGGTTGACCTGTGTGCTGAAGCCTGAGAAAGAAAGGTAGGAACCGGACAGGGAAAAAAATATTTGCCAAAATAATGGCCAGAGTTTATGCAAAGTTGACAAAAATGCTGACTCACACCCGGATGCAGCCTGGTGGGCGCGAGCCAGAGGGGCCAGCAGTGAGGAAGGAGGCGGTGGTCCTCACCGGTCACGGCCAGAACACCTTTGCAAACCTCACCCAGAAGGCGGCCAGGTGGACCCGCGACCTGGCCAGGCCTCACGTGGGACCTCTGGCCGCAGGAGCCTGTGCCTCCGATCCGAGGGACCGGGCGTGGGCACCGGTACAGGGAGCAGCTAAGAAAGAGGGCACAGAGCCCAGGCCCAGACTCACACGTGATGGAGCTGTGGTGCATAGCAGAGAGGCACGCAGGCTGGGGAAGGAAAGACCCTGAACATGGCAGCCTGGGGAGGTGCTGGGCTTTGGGTAGCATTAAACACTGAAGCTGGGCCCTGGCGGGTTTGGCTGAGTGGATAGAGCCTCGGCCTGCGGACTGAGGGGTCCCAGGTTCAATTCCAGTCAGGGGCACATGCCTGGGTTGCAGGCCTGATCCCCAGTAGGGGGTGGAGGAGGCAGCCAATCAGTGATTTTCATCATTGATCTTTCTACCTCTCCATCCCTCTCCCTTTCTCTCTAAAATCAATAGATGGAACAGGTCTTAAACAGTGAAAGAAAATCTTTCCCTCTTTTTGTAGAAGATGAGTGAATACCTTTCTCTTTTTTTCTTTTTTTATTGATTTCAGAGAGGAAGGGAGAGATAGAAACATCAATAATGAGAAAGAAGCATGGATCGGCTGCCTCCTGCACGCCCCACACTAGGGATCCAGCCTGCAACCTGTGCATGTGCCCTGACCGTGAATCTAACCGTGTCCTCCTGGTTCATAGGTCGGCGCTCAACCACTGAGCCACATTGGCCGGGCAGGAATACCCTCTGACCTTCGGCCAGAGAAGATTTCTCTGAAAGGACAGTAGAAAAACAACAACAGCACATCGGCTGGCAACGGAAAGAGTGACAAATTGTCCTGGAATTAAGAACATCTGTTCACTAAAGAGCATGAGAAACTTCCTCAACAAAGTTGGAGAAGATGAAGAAGAAGAAGAAGAAGGAGGAGGAGGAGGAGGAGGAGGAGGAGGAGGAGGAGGAGGGGGAGCAGCAGCAGCAGCGGCGGCAGCAGCAGCGGCGGCGGCTGGGGGTCAGCCAGCACCAAATGTCAAGACGACTATAAAGCTACGGTGCTGAGAAGCCTGGAGGTTGGCTGGGTGTAAACGACGAGGCCAAGTGGCAGGATAGCCCTCGGAGCGAGGGCCTCTCTAGCTCCATGGGGCATCTGTGTTATTTGCTTCTGGAACAGCCTCACACACCGGGAGGCCGGGAACCCCGCCGCCTGGCCAGCCCACAGGCTGCGGGGCCGCAGCGGGACACAGGTCTGGCCGGCTGACACGGCGGTCTCCCGGCCGCACTCTCCCGGAGGCTCTGGGGCGGAGTTCATGCTCTCGCCTCGTCCAGCTCCCAGGGGCAGCTGCGGCCTCGCCGGCGGGGCTCCGTGTCCTCGCTTCTGCCTCCCTCTTGTGTTTCTTTCTTCTTCTTCTTCTTTCAATATTTGTATTGATCTCAGAGAAGGAGGCGGAGGGAGAGAGAGAGAAACACCGATGGTGAGAGAGAATCACTGATCGCTGCCTCCTGCATGGCCACAGCGTGGACCCAGCCCACGCCCCAGGCATGCGCCCAGCTGACGAGAATTGAACTGCGACCTGGGTGTGGACATAATGGAAACGGCTTCCGACTACTCTGAGTGACCCCTGACACCTGCCCACAACATGCACAACCAGCAAACGGCAGCCCAAAACGATCATACGCCCACGTGCAAACGATAGGACCATCACTTCTCTAGAATACAACATAAGGAAATGCCTTCACGCAGACGGCGTGGCTCAGTGATGGAGTGTCGACCTACGTTTGACCCAGGAGGTCATGGTTCGATTCCCAGGTTTGGGGCTCACTCCTCAGTGTGGGGTATGCAGGAGGTAGCCATTCAACAATCCTCTCTCATCTTTGATATTTCTATCTCTATCTCCTTCTCCCTTCCTCTTTGAAATCAATACAAATATATTTAAAAAGTAAATAAGTAAAAATAAAATGCCTTAATGCCCTGGCCCAAATAAATTTAAAAAAAAAAATTTTTTTCCCCAAAAAGAAAAAAAAATCCCCAGAAAATGGCAAAGTTCTATTACTGTTGTGGGGCCTTTTTTCTCTCTCTCTCTTTCTCTCTCTCTTTTTTATTTTTTGGTAATCCTCACCCAAGGACACACTCTCCCACTGATTTTCAGAGAGAGTGGAAGGGGGAGGCGGGGAGAGACAGAGAAAGAGAAACGTTGATTAGTTGCCTCTGCACCTGCACATGGGCCAGGATCGAGCCAGGGACCAAGGTACCTGCCCTAGACCGGAATTGAACCTGGAACCCTTCGGTCCATGAGCTGATGCTCTGTCTACTGAGCCACACTGGCCAGGGGTTGGCGCCATTTATTATTTTTTGCAAATGCTAAGAGAAAGTTTATTTAGAACGTCACAGAGGGCCCTTGGGGCCTCGGAGAAAGGCAGAGGTAATGCATCTGGGGCGGGGCAGGGGGGAAGGGATGGGGCGCCAGGGGAGGGAGGAGAAAGGCCAGGCCTGCTGCCTAGAGGGTGAGCACCGTTGGGCCAGGCCCCATTTTTAAAAATATATATATTTTATTGATTTTTACAGAGAGGAAGGGAGAGGGATAGAGAGTTAGAAACACCTTTGAGAGAGAGAAAAACATCGACCAGCTGCCTCCTGCACACTCCCCACCGGGGATGTGCCCGCAACCAAGGTACATGCCCTTGACCGGAGTCGAACCTGGGACCCTTGAGTCCACAGGCCGACGCTCTACCCACTGAGCCAAACCGGTTTCGGCTAGGCACCATTTTTTAACAAGTAGCTTCTCGCCCTGGCCAGTTGGGCTAATTGGGTAGAACGTCTGCCTTCACACTGAAGGGTCCTAGATTGGGTCCCAGGTTTGAGTCCAGTCATGAACCTTGGTTGTAGGCTCCCAGCTCTGCTTAGGGTGTATCTCTCTCACATGGGTGCTTCTCTCTCTCTGTCTCTGCCCCTACCTTCCAGTCTCTCTCTCTCTCTCTCTCTCTCTCTCTCTCAGAAACAAACAAAAAAAACCTTTGGGGAAAAATCCTCAGGTGAGGATTTAAAAAAATTAAATAAAAATTAGCTTCTCCATCTTCACCTGGGAAGAAAATGATTGTAGAACATCATTAAAAGCAGCTGGGCTAGAGCATGGCCACACCGTGTATCACAAAGCAGGCACGTGGGGAGCTGCCTTCACAGGCGCGGCACTGGCGGCCGCCTGGAGCCCGGAGGGCACAGCGCAGGCGCTGCTGAGTCGGGTCCGGCCGAGGCCGGGGCACAAGGACCCCTCCTTCTCAGACGGGATTTCCTCTCCCGAGCAGCCTGGCTCAGGTACTCACAGCTCTTGGTGAGCATCAGCTACAAACCGTCTTAGAAACACTAGAAAGCGCGCTAGCTGGTTTGGCCCAGTGAATAGAGCATCAATCTGCAGACCGAAGGGCTGGGTTAGGATCCGGTCAAGGGCATGTACCTCAGTTGCAGGCTCAATCCCTGGCCCTGATGGGGCGGGGGGGAGCGTGCGGGAGGCAACCAATCTATGTGTCTCTCTCACATCAATGTTTCTCTCTTTTTCGACTCTCCCCCTCCCTCCCACTCTCTCTAAAAATAAAATCAATAGAAAAGTATCCCAAGGTGATGATTTACTAAAAATTAAAATGAAGACTTAAAAAAAAAAAAAACAACTCCTAAAAGACAAAAAAATAAAATAAAATAGCACAACCCACCCCATCCCATTAGGTTCATTCAAAGATGACTGAGAGGAAGCAGGCAAGGCGTGCCCTGGCCAGCTCCCACCTCTGCGGGGTGAGCGGCCGGAGCTCCCGGGGGAACAGCCTGCACACGCTGGGGCCCTGGCCACAACCCAAAGGCAGCATTGCCTCAAACAGGAGCAGGAGTCAGTCCTCCCCCTGGGGCCCGTCCCGGGCGCTGACAGCCATTTCACCCTGTGCTCCTCCCCGGGGAGGACATCAGTGGCTATGCTTTATGTTCTACTCAATCTCCGTGCTTTAAAAATAGCACGCCACCGCCAGACGCAGAGCCTGCGCGGCCCCTTCCCGCCGGCTGCTCCCGGCGGCCCACCCGGCCTTCCCGCCTCCCACGGGTGAAGGGAGCCGGTCACGGCAGCAGCCCTGGCCGGGACCACCCCGCCTCGGCAGGCTGCTGCGCCGCGAACACCATGAAGTGAAACTGGAACAGTTTCCGTTTGAAAACGAAAGCCATTAGATGGGCTCTTCTGGCCCTGGCCGGTGTGGCTCAGTGGATAGAGCGTCAGCCTGTGGACTGAAGGGTCGGTTCAGTTCCGGTCAAGGGCACATGCCTGGGGTTGCAGGCTCCATTCCCAGAAGGTGGTGGTGGTGGTGGGGAGGGCAGCCCATCAGTGATTCTCTCATCATTGATGTTTCTATCTCTCCTTTCCCTTCAATTAAAAATACATATATAGTTAGCCGAAATCGGTTTGGCTCAGTGGATAGAGCGTCGGCCTGCGGACTGAAAGGTCCCGGGTTCGATTCCGGTCAAGGGCGCGGACGTCCCAGTGGGGGGATGCAAGAGGCAGCTGGTCGATGTATCTCTCTCAACGACGTTTCTAACTCTCTATCCCTCTCAATTCCTCTCTGTGTAAAATCAATAAAATATATTAAAATATATATATATTTAAATATATATTTTTATTGATTTCAGAGAGGGAGGGAGAGAGAAATACAAATATCAGTGATGAGAGAATCATTGGCCAGCTGTCTCTTGCACACCCTCACAACCCCGGCCGGAACCAAACCCTGGACCCTTCAGTCCACAGGCAGGCGCTCTATCCACTCAGCCAAACCAGCTAGGGCTAAAAAATATATTTTAAGTAAATTTAAAAAAAAATCATTGGGAAAAATATCCTCGGGTGAGGATTAACAACAAACAACAAAAACGTGCCTCTGCTGCCACGCTGCCCAACGAACCCGCCTCCCAGGTCTGCCTTGAAGCCAGGCGCCCTGTTCGGGGTTTAGACACAGAAACCCCTTCGAACAACAGAGAAGCTGCTCTCGGCCACTCCGACAGAGTGCGGCGGCCGGCACTCCTTTCCTCTGCTCCAGCTCCCAAGCGCCTGCCAGCAGAGGGAAGCAGAGGGAGGAGGGGCCACCTGTCCAGCGAAGTCCCATTCTAGCTCCAAGCGCCCCTCTCTGGCCAGCTCGCTCACTCTGGGACCCAAACCTCCAAACCTCCTGCAGGCCCCTCAGGCCCCAGGCCAGCGATGCTGTCACCTTCCACCCCCGCCACCTCCTCCTCCCTCCCTCTCCTCCCAGCTCTGACTTCCCACCCAGCCTCACAATCACTCCCGCACACACCTGGACTCCACGGCCCCTCCCTCTTCCTCCATCATGCTTTTGGGCAAAACTCCACTTGCTCCAATCCAACCGCACCTGCTCTGCATCCGAGTGTGGCTGATGGACAGCTCAAAGCCCCTCGGAGTCTTCCGCGGGCACCCTGACCCCTAACCTGCCTCCTGACCGCATCGTAGCCTGACTGGCCCCTAACTGGAGCGGTCCTGGGGACCCCCCACCCCGTTTCTCTCTACTCTTGACACTGGGGGAAATGCACAGCAATTATGGAAGGTTATTAGGAGTTGTGGGGACCACGGGGGAGGGGGAAAGGGAGCCCCCACTTAAAGAGAAAAAGGCAAAGAACCCATGGCATTAAAACCAAGCGGCTGTGCCCCGATTCTGCGCCTTGGATGGTGGGGTGGATGCAGGGCGGGAAGGCGGCTGCTGGTGTGGCATTAGGTGACTTAGGGAGGATGGTCGGACGCCCTATGGCTACTTCCTTGTTCCTTTATACTCGATTGTAAAATTGAAATAGCTACTATGAGCACACTTTTTTAAAAAAATATGTATTTTTATAAATTTTATTGATTTTTTTACAGAGAGGAAGAGAGAGGGATAGAGTTAGAAACATTGATGAGAGAGAATCATCCATCAGCTGCCTCTTGCACACCCCCTACTGGGGATGTGCCCGCAACCAAGGTACATGCCCTTGACCAGAATCGAACCTGGGACCTTTCAGTCTGCAGGTCGACGCTCTATCCACTGAGCCAATCCGGTTTCGGCTTGAAATATATTTTATTGATTTTTTTTACAGAGAGGAAGGGAGGATAGTTAGAAACATTGATGAGAGAGAAAAATCCATCAGCTGCCTCCTGCACACCTCCTACTGGGGATGTGCCCACAACCAAGGTACATGCCTTTGACCGGAATTGAACCTGGGACCTTTCAGTCCACAGGCCGATGCTCTATCCACTGAGCCAAACCGGCCTTGGCATAGATCTTACTTGTTGTTGTCATCTCAAGGGCAGGTGAGCAGTGTGGCTGCATTTTCTTTCTTTCTTTTCTAGTCCCTTTTTCTCTTTCTTTCTTCTTTCCTTCCTTCCTTCCTTCCTTCCTTCCTTTCTCTCTCTTCCTTCCCTTTCCCTTTCCCTTTCCTTCTTTCTTTTTAAGGCTGGAGCCTTGGCAACACCGGTGGGGGCTTTCTCCTCACCTCCCCAACCCATGTCTTTCCAAGTCCTGCAGACACTCCTGACCGGCTCTCCACCACTGCTCCTGCTCAGTCCTGTCTGGGGCCAGCGGGGACCCCTCAGCATCAGCGGGGACCTTCTCTGGGCCCTCACCTCCCTGCCCCTGGGGCTGTCAGCTAAGGCTCTAGGGCAAACATACCCTGCACACTTTGGGCACTAAAATGCCAGTCCTGTCCGCCCCCGAGTGCCTGTCCCCCATGGCCAGGCCTGACCTTGGGCGCAGGAACCAGGATTGTCCTTCCTTACACCCCTTGGCTCCTGGGTGGATGGGCCGGCAAAGGGCCTGGCTGGGTCGCTCCTGGGCAGTGGAGTCTGGGTTCCTGGCACACGTGCTTAGATTAGCTCGCATTTGACTGTATGGCGCCCAGTGCCCATTCTGGCACTTCATGTCATTTTCAAAGTGCCCTGCACTGGCTGGCACCACCCTCTCCCAAGCGGGATGGGGACAGCAGGCCAATCCTGGCCCAGCACCTGGCAGTTCTGACTCAGAACGATGGCAGGGCTACCGCTCCTTCCGGATGGTGCCAGCAGGAGCTGGGGGAGCTCAGGACTAGGGAGCCTGCTGGGACCAGGCGTCCACCCGGTGCATCCAGCGAACACGTGCCCAGGCGGATGGGGCGGGAGAGAGCAGTGAGGCGAGGCCCAGGAGACAGCCGGGTGCGGCCGGGTTGGGTGCAGGCGGACGGACGCAGCCTGCAGGGAGACCGGCTCCACGGCCCCCGGCCGCTCTCCCGGCGTGATCTCGCCGGCCCCCGCGAGCGTGGGCTCCTAAGGGAAGGGAGCGCGGGACTCCAGGGTCACGCCGCCTGGCTTCGCTGGGGCTCGGCGGGGCGGCCCGCGGGTGGGGCCGGCGCAGGCGGGAATTCCCGAGGCCCCGTCCCGGGCGGGGGATGGGCAGGCCGGGCGGGACACGAGGCCGGGCGGCGGACCAGGCGTGCGGTTAGGCGCTGGCCGCCGCTCCGAGGCCGCAGCCCCTCGGCGCCGAGGCCATCCACAGAGCGGCGGGGCCGGACTCCCCAGGCCCGGCGGGGCCGTCCGCGCGCGTCCCCGCAGCGCCCGGTCCACGGCGCTCGCGAGGCCCGCCGCCTCCGGACGCGGAAAAAGCCTCCCTCTCCCCGCGCCGGTCCCCGACGCATGCGCCATAGCTCCCTCTGCACGTGCGCGGCGGCGTACCGAGGGCCAGAATGCACCGCGCGGGGCAGGGCCGCGGGGCACGCCGGGACCCGTAGTCCGGCGCGGGGCACGCCGGGACCGCCCTCACCTGGCCGGCGGCGGGCGCCGGAGAGGCCCAATGGGAGCGGCGCCCGGTCGCCCCGCCCCGCGCCGCCGGACGTCTGTGCCGGGACATGGCCGCCGCCGGTGCCGGGTCCTTGAGCTGAGCGCCCGCCGCCGGCAGCCAACCGCCGCCCGAACCGTCCGCGCGGGCGGGCCGAGCCGCCGCCAGGCCGGCGAGGAGGAGGAGGAGGAGGCCGCCGCCGGAGGCGGGAGCCGCCGGGCACATGGCGTCCATCTTACTGAGGAGCTGCCGCAGCCGCGGGCCCGCCCGCTTCCCGGCGCCCCAGGCCGCCGCCCGCGGGGGTGAGTGCTCCGCCGAGGCGCGGGCGGGGGGCCGAGCGCCGAGCCGGGCGAGGGGGCTCCCGGCGGCGGCCGGGGCGCCGGGACGCGGCGGGTGTGGGCGCGCCGCTGGGCCCGGCCGCCCTGCCCTGCGCCACGCCCCGGGTGCGGGCCGGGCGCGGGCCGGGCGCCGGGCGGCCGGCGGCGGCGGCCTGTGACTCACTCCGCCGTGACCTTAGGCGCCCGCCGCCGCGGCGAGGAGAGCGGCGGGGAAGCGGGGAGCGCGCTGACGTCTCCCCTGGGCGCGCCCGCTGCTCGCGGCTCAGCTCCGTGGAACGCGGCGCCCATCACGAGCACAGCCGTGTCCTTGGGCCGCTTCCCGGGCTCCCGCGATGAGGCGAGGCGGCCGGGGGGCGGGACCTGGGGCGTGCGGGGCGCCCGGGGCCGGTGCGGTGAAATCACACCCAGCGCTGGCTCTGAGGGTCCACCCCGGCGCCTCCCTTTTACATCCCCCCCCCCCCGCCCCGGCCTGTCCCTTCCGGCCAGGCTGAGCGGGGAGCGCACTCGCCCTGTAAGACGGAGACTCAGTGAAGGATGTTGCTCTGGGTGTTGGCCGCTGACCAGGAGCCTCCGGGAGACGCGGCTTGGTGATTTTTTAATCGCGCTGCTGGCTGGCTGCGCAGACCTTTGGAGCGGCGGCCGCGAAGGGCTCCCCCGAGCAGGGCGCTGACAGTGCCCTGGCCGCACCGTCCTGGCCGGCTGACGGGCTGGCGTTGGCCGCGCCGTCATGTCGGGAGCACGAGTGTTCCCTGTGGTTATGTTCCCGGTTACGGTTACGCAGACACCGGGAGGTGACCGCGCCCGGCAGGCAGCGGGTTTGCTACCGGAGGGGGGGCGAGCAGAGGGGGGCTCCCCCCCGGGTCCCCCCCGGGTCCCCCCTGGCTGCTGTGGCCCTTTCTCTGGAGGGCATGCCCCGCTCCTGACCTGACATCTGACATGGTGCACTTCTTGGCTACAGTTGCTAAACCAGTGTTGAAACTTTGTTAGCTGTGGGCCCCGCTGGCTCACATTTCCTCTATTTGATACCTTTTTTTTTTTTCCTGTCACACACTCCTGCTCTGCACACGCTTTTTCTGACGTGCTCTCTGCATCCCAGGACCACAGCGCATTCCATCCCTTTTCTCTAGCTCCCTCGGGCTGTGGGAGGGCTGGGCGGATTCGATGCAGGATGCTCCTCTGGGGGGTGTATCCGGTTCCCACATGGGTGGAGTGGGTGTGGGCTTGGGGGAGGGGACCACAGAGGTCAAGTCCCTCATCCATCTCATCAGGGTGCATGCTGTCAGTGTGAGGTACGCAGGGCTAAGGTGGTGCCTGTCAGTTCCTCTATTCTGCAGTCACCCCCCCTCCCCTTTGCTCCCGCCCCGCCCCCCATTCGCACACCATGCTCCTTGGAGGAAGTGCTGTGTGCAGTTCATGCGTGGAGTGGCCTGGGCTGCCTGCAGGTGGGCGGGCCAGGTTCCCCAGGGCCTGCGTGTGAGAGCAGGGGCCGGCGCCCCAAAGGGAGGCCCCAGCCCCGGGCCATTGCTGAAACGGAGGACTGGGGAGCAGGCGCGGAGCTGGAGGTCTCAGCTGTTGAATGGCAGTGCCCATGGGCCCAGTCCGGTGCACCCGCAGGTGTTCGGGTGCGGAGTGCCACGGGGAGCTGGAGGTGGGGGGAGAGGAGCTCCTGGAGCAGCGGCAGCAGCAGCTGGCGGAGAGAATCGGGCCCAGTGAAGAGAGGGGTGGGATGGGAAGAAACGCACTTGGTCTCTGTGCCCTTCCCAGTTCTTGCCAGAGCTCCAAAAGCCCTGGGGATTTCTTGTTCATATTTTAAAATATATACTAGGCCCTGGCTGGTGTGGCTCAGTGGATAGAGCACTGGCCTGTGGACTGAAGGGTCCCCGGGTTCGATTCTCACCAAGGACACATGTCTGGGTTGAGGGTGCAGTCTCAGCATGGGTCTCCAGCCAATTGATGATTCTCATCATTGATGTTTCTCATTCTCCCCCCCCCCCAATATGTTTTATTGATTTTAGAGAGGAAGGGAGAGGGGGAAAGAAATAGAAACATCAATGATGAGAGACAGTCATCAGTCACCGATTGCCTGCCTCCTGCACGCCCCACTGGGGATGAAGCCTGCCACCCCGGCATGTGCCCTGACCGGGAATCAATCCATACCTCCTGGTTCATAAATCGACCCTCAGCCCCTGCGCCACGCTGGTGGGAGGGATTTCATGAGTGATCTGGGTGCTCAGGTGATCTAAATGAGCCACTTTCCCTCTAACCTGAATTTATGCTAACGAAGCACCTGTGATTAGCGGCTGGCCCTTCCTGCCCCACCCCAGCCTCCAGGGAGAAGTGGGCCTGGAAACTGAGCTCAGTCGCCAAGGGCCAGACAGTCACCCCAGGCAGTGAGGTTACAAGTCTGGGACAGGGGGGCTTCTGCGTTCAGGGCTGCTGGGCCAGGAGCTTTGTGCTCCCTGACCTGGCGTCCACTGTGTCCTTTACAATAAACAGCAGTAACAAGGAGAGCACTTTCCTGAGTTCGGTGTCATTCTAGCAAATTGTCAGGAGTGAGGAGTTCAGCCCTAGCTGGTTTGGCTCAGTGGATAGAGTGTTGGCCTGCGGACTGAGGGGTCCTGAGTTCAATTCCGGTCAAGGGCACATGCCCTGGTTGCAGCTCAGTCCCCTCTAGGGTGTGTGCAGGAGACCAATCAGTGATTATCTCTCATCATTGATGTTTCTATCTCTCCCTCTCCCTTTCTCTCTGAAACCAATAAAGAAAAAAAGAAAAAGTGTGAGGAGTTCATGGGAACCCCTGAATTTGTAGTTGGTAGAATGTGGGCAGCCTGGGGACCCTACTTAAACTGACACGTATGAAGGGTGGGCGGTTTCCTGTGAGTTGGGGTCTGTACTAACCCCGGGTAGTGTCAGAATTGAAGGGTAGGACACACAGCTGGTGTGGGGAGTTGGTTGTGGGAAAAGCAGCACAAAAGGACTTCCAGAAAGAGTGTCCATGGGCCACCTCCCTGCTGCAGGGGCGGGGCGGGCAGAGAGCCGGGGAGGGGAGGACGCAGGAAGGGGGAGTGAATTCATGCCGCCTCGAGCTGTGGCAGCTTGTTGGCTGGCTGGGGGGCATGTGCATGTGGGAAGCCATTTCTTTTCTTTTTTTAAAAATATATTTTTTATTGATTTTTGTACAGAGAGGAAGGGAGAGAGATAGAGGGTTAGAAACATCGATGAGAGAGTGTCATCGATTAGCTGTCTCTTGCACACCCCCCACTGGGGATATGCCCGCAACCAAGGTACATGCCCTTGACCGGAATCGAACCCGGGACCCTTCAGTCCCCAAGCCGACGCTCCATCCATTGAGCCAAACCGGTTTCGGCAGTGGGGAGCCATTTCTGAGCCAACTTGAGGTGGGGGGCTGGGCTGGGCAGGCAGGGGGACAGGCCAGGGGTGAGGGGCGTGTTTGCCGTGTGCTGTGTGACTTTAACAGAAATGTCCCATGTGGCATAGGAAAGGTTCCTTTGTGAATCATGGTGATGGAGCTTGTGAGCCCAGCCAACTTACAACTAGGCTGACATCCACAGCAAGACTCTAAATTTAATGTTTGATGGGAAGAGCTTTCTGCACAAGAAAGTGAGACTTGCTGGTGTTGACACCATCTCCTATCGAATTACACGGTGACAGCTGGAGTCCTCAGAGGGTCCACCTCGCCTGGCTGCGCCTCGGGGCCTAGGCTTCTCTCTCTGCTGGCCCCAGCGCTGGCTCTCAGCAGCCCCAGGCCGTTTCAGGCACTCCCGCCCTCCCGGCCTTGCTGCCAGCCGCCCAGGCTCCCACCTGCACCCAGCAGGCTCAGGACTGTCCTGTCCCCTCAGGCTGTTCCTGGCACAGGGCCTGCCCACAGGAGGCCGGAAGGCTGGTCCTGTGGGCGACCCTGCATTTATGCTGAGGGGACTCGTGAGTTAGAGAAAGGGTCAAGATGCAACCAGACCCTAAGATTGCGGCACGTGCTCATCAGTGTGTGTATCAGGAAATGGCTTCCTCTGGGCATTGGTTTCCCCAGTGACCCTCAGCCCTCGCCCCCTCCGGTGGGCAGGGGAAGCGTTGGGTCCCTTGGGTGTGGCCTTGCTCGCACTGTGGGGCTGCCTGCGCGTTGGGGGTCATGTTCATTCTGGCTCTGCCCCCCAGAACCCAGCTGGAGCCAGCAGGGAGCTGTCCCCCGGGGGCCTGAAGCTGGAATCCCCCGGCCTTTGGCTGGCACAGCCTGAGTCCCCACTTGGGTGAGGAGCCAGGGGCTGACTCAGACTCCCCTTCCCGTCTAGAGCCACCCAAGTCACCGTGTCCTCCCAGGCAACCCTTCACCTGGAAGCACCCTGAACTCTTCAGCACGCAAGCAGCTTCCCTTAAAGAGAGAGGCGCTCCCTCAGACCGCCGAGGGGTCTCATGCAGCGCCTGCTCTGACACTGACTGTTTCCTTTGTTTTGCTGCAGGAAGTCCGGGGGACCGCGCGTGCCTCAGTTGTGCCAACACCATGGGGCTGATAAGCCGCCTGTAAGTAAGCCCGTCTGCCTCGGGTGCCACTCGAATGATGTGACCTCTCCTACTCTTCTGGTCTTTATGTTCCTGCTTCTTAAAAAAAAAACACCAAAAACACGCATGTATATGGTTTAATATAATTGTACTGACTTCAGAGAGGAAGGGAGAGGAGAGAGAGACATCAGTGATGAGCTGCCTCCTGCATGCCCCAAACAACCAAAACTTGGTTGTTGTTAAAGCAAAATTGTGCTCAAGCATATTCCCATTTAAAGCTTTATAAACACTCGCACGAGCAGCTGCCCACGCATGTGCGCGTGTCTGTGTGGCAGGACTGCAGAAGCATAGCCTTCGAGGGGACACGACAGTCTGTGTAGAAGTCCCGCCCCGCAGCAGCCCCACGGCCCTCCCCGCAGCCAGAGTGCTCCCGGCTCTTGATTTCTGTTCCATGTCTGTGGCCACAGGACTGCGGGGCCCCCTTGTTAGGACGGGAGCCTTTGGTGTGTGAGCATCGGACATCTTGACCTCTGTCCTTGTAGCGTTCACTCGAAGTGCACTGGGGGCATTTCGAGGGTCTGGGCCTGTGGGTAGGAAACGAGGGGCCTGGCGGCCAGGGGGAAGTGGCCCCAGGGAAGACAGCTGGCAGTCGGTGCTGGGTGAGTGTTCGCTGGTTAGAGTCCTCACAGCCAAGACGAGGTAGGGGCTGTGCGGTTGGGCTCCTGCAGGAGCAGCCCCAGGGCCGCTGATCGGGCCCAGAGCCTGCAGACCAGGGCCTGTCCCTGTGGTGCTGCTGCTCCTGCTGGTTCTCCAGCCAGCCCTTGTCTCGGTCCAGGCCTTTCCCACCTCCTCTCTGGACTGTCCCCCAGCGACGTGACTTCAGTTCTAAAATGGTCTTCTTGGAATTGTAAGTGAAATGCCATTAAATCCATAAAATCTGCCCTTTTTTTAAAAAAGGCATAAAAAGCCATAAAAGCTGGCTTTTCTCAGTGGATAGAGCTTTGGCCTGCTGACCGAAGGGTCCCAGGTTCGATTCCGGTCAAGGGCCACATGTCTGGGGTTGTGGGCTCAGTCCCCAGTAGGGGGCGTGCAGGAGGCAGCCAGTCAATGATTCTCTCTCCTCATTGATGTTTCTATCTCTGTCTCCCTTCCTTTCTGAAATCAATAAAAATATATTTTTTAAAAAAGAAAACAGTCCATAAAATCATTGAGGAACACTACCGCTTTTTAAATCCTCACCTGAGGATATGTTTTTATTGATTTTTAGAGAAGAGGAGCTGGGAGAGAGAGAAACATCAGTAGGTTGCCTCTTGTATGCCCTCTGACCAGGCATCGAATAAACAACCTTTTTGGTGTATGAGATAATGCTCCAACTAACTGAGCCATCCAGCCAGGGAGGGAAATGTTAACTTTATTATCGATTCCAGAGGAAGGGAGAGGGAGAGAGAGATAGAAACATCAGTGATGAGAGAGAATCACTGATCAGCTGCCTTCTGCACTCCCCCACTGGGAATCGAGACCGCAGCCCATGTACTAGTATATGCCCTGACTGGGAATAGAACTCAATCACTGAGCAATGCGCGCAGGGCAGCTTTTAAATTCACATATGGTATTCCTGGAGAAAGTAGTTTTATTAAGCCCTTTTCTTTCTTTCAGGCGAAGGTATGTCTGTTTCTTTATATTCTTTACACCCACTTTCTTTAGAAACACTTGCTGTAGAAAGTTACACAGTTGCCTTTAAGACAATTCCAGATGTGACCGGAGTGGTGGTCTTTACTGGGGACATCTGATTCCTGGGCTGGCGGGTTACACAGCCCCCTGAGCATCTGTAGCTGCTGCTGTGGCCTCTGGGCGAGTGCTGGGCTTGTCCTCCGCACGGCCTTGGCTGTGAGGTTGAGTTTGCACCTCAGGAGCCAGACCTGTGGCCAGGACAGCTGCCGTCATGCCTGCATCCTCACTCAGCACGGAGTCTGGTGTGCACTGCTGTGTGTGACGGTAGCTCGTTCCTCTCATTTTAAAGTTTTTATTAGCAACGGGTGTTGACTTTGTCGAGAACTTATAACGTCCAAATATATTCACACTCATGGTTCATAGCACCTAAGCACCATTCAACAGTTAGCTATGATACTCACCACCAGGGGGCAGACGCTCAAAGCACAGGCATGGAAACATGGAACAGACTGATGAATCTCAGAGGGAAGGGGGGAGGGCGGGAAGAGACTAACCAAAGATCTCACATGCATACTAGCGGCCTGGTGCACCCCCACACCAGTGGGGTCCCTCAGGGATTGGGCCAGAACTGTCAGTCTGACATCCCCCCAAGGGGGCCTGGATTGCGAGAGGGCGTAGGCCGGGCTAAGGGCCCCCTCCGGTGCACAGGCACCGCGCCTCTAGTTAAAATATAAAGGCCGTGCTTTATTGATATTTTTTTAAGTCCACAATTTTTAGAAAGTTAAACACTTTCTTTAGAAAGTTAAACAGTAGGTTCAAATTAGGAATTATAGAAGAGAGGCAAAATCTCAGGCCCTTTTTAGCATTCAAAATTTTACTTCTCACTTTGATCGCACACTATAAGAAGTCCTGACTCGCACAGGTAAGTGTCTGAGGGGGTAAATAACCATCTGTGTTAGTTGCTTTGCAATCTCAGTCTTTGGTTGAAATGGCGCAGACCGGGTGGGTGGGCAGGTGGAGTTTCTGGTCTGAGACCTCGTTGTGGACGTTACACCGCTGCTCCTGGCCCTTCCCCAGAGGTCACGGGGCGGGGCACCCAGCTTTGGGGACGAGACTCAAGCAGCGGCTTTGAAACCTCATTCTGGGGGAGCAGCTGAGCGATGGGAGCTGTTTGTATCCTTACGCCTCGCATGGTGGGACTGTTCACACGCTCGGCTATGTCGGCGCCAGGTGCTCCCTGCACACGCAGGGTGTTGCTGGGCGGGTGTCGCGGGGCCTGGGCCTCCGGCAGGCGTGTGGTGCCGTGGTGGTGGCGGCTCCCCAGCTGCGGACTTGGTTTCTCTCGTCTTGGCAGGGAGGTGTCCGCCCTTCTGGGCCGTTCTCGTAGCCCCGGTGCTGCTGGCATCACATTGCCCCGAAGGACGGTGGTGTCCGGGCCGCAGGCCATTGCTTGGTGGGCTGCCCCTTCCGGGGACGTGTGCCAGGAGCTCAGTGGCCCGTGCAGCTGGCACCGCGAGCCCCGCTCTGCCAGGCGCTGCCTGTCTCTCACTTCTGGGAGGGATGGCGGTCCCATCCTGAAGTAAAACTCACAGTGAGCCAAAACTGGTGTGGCTCAGTGGATAGAGCGTCGGCCTGCGGACTGAAAGGTCCCGGGTTCAATTCCGGTTGGGGGCATGTACCTTGGTTGTGGGCACATCCCCAGTAGGGTGTGTGCAAGAGGCAGCTGATTGATGATTCTGTCTCATTGATGTTTCTAACTCTCTATCCCTCTCTCTTCCTCTCTGTAAAAATCAATAAAATATATTTTAAGAAAAACAGCAGCAACTCACAGTGAGCGCGCACCCCCCCACGTCCCCCCCCTGTTTGAGAGGGCCTTCTCCGTGAACGCTCCCTGCTACGTGCGGCTCTCGCCCGGGCTCCCTCGTTGGAAGGTGGCCTGTTGGGAAGGGGAGAGAGAGAAACGGGTGTGGTGGCTGGTGCAGGGGCAGAGCCGTGCTCGGGATGCTGGCGCTCTGGCGGGTTTGGGTAGAGCAGGGTCGGCCCTGACGATGCCATCTGTTCCAAACGGTGGCAGTGCCCAGATGGGTTTGGTTGAGAAGTTTTAAATAACATATGACACCGTTAGCTTTTGAAAACAGCTCACCCTTCTGGCTAGAGTGTTCGTAGCAACCTCTCTATCATGCTTAAAGTCAGAGGCCATGTGCTTCTCAGCTCAGGCTGACTCCCACATCTGCCCAAGTCTATTGGAGACTGCTGATGTCATGCCTTCTCCTGGAAGCCATTGGCTTCTGGCAAAGGGAGGGGAGGAAAGTGGATACTTAAGCTTGATGAGGCCAGGAGGAAGGTTGATCTGTGTGTGGACACTGTCCCTCGCATGGTGGGGGGAGGCTGGGCCACCGGACAGGCATGACAGTTTCACTGCTGCAGTGGTCAGGGGACAGCCGAGCCCGAGCAGCCCTGTGCTCATGGCAGCCTGCCCCGGGGCCTTGAGAGGACAGGGAGGGTGGGAGGGACAGAAAGCGGTGGCGGGGGGAGAAGGGGGTGGTGCCCTGTGCCAGCTGCCCCTGCCCACTATGAGCTGCGAGTTTGTTCTGAACTAGACATTCCCAGCTTTCCTCCAGGGAGCAGGCCCGGGGATCAGCCTGGCCTGCATTGGTGGCCACAGCCTGGCGCCCTGGGGCCTGCGTGTGGATGGAGAGGCTCTGGTGCTCAGATTCAGAAGCCCCTGCGGTCTTCCGGGGGCTCACGAGCCCGGTGCAGGGGGACGGAGCATGCGCGATGGGTTTGCGTGTCATGGGCCAGGACAGGGCGGTGGGCCCGGCGGCCTGAGGGAGCAGCCCTGCCAATTGCTGGGCGGGGGGAGCTGTGAGGGGCGGGGGGAGCTGTGAGGGGCGGGGGGAGCTGTGAGGGGCGGGGGGAGGCAGTGGGCGTGGCGAAGGCTTCACTGGGTGTCTGCCGTTTGCACAGACATCTCTGGGACTGGGATGGTCTGGGCCATCGCTTACTGTCTGTCCTCGTCCTCGTCCTTGTCCTCGCTGCTCCTCGGGATTGTTCAGGAATGGCAGGTCTTTGTAGGAGGCCACCAGCTGGGGAGAGGGCCTGCCTGCTCCATCCCCCCCCCCCCAGATTCTCACAGCTTGTGGGAACGGGCCTTGGAGACCACCCAGAGCTGGGGTGTCTGTTCCCCGCCGGCTTTTGCTGACTGTGTTTGTGTCCAGCCTGCCCACGTGAGGCCCAGCCCCTGTGGTTCAGGGGCAGCTCCTCTACGCACCCTGCTCTGGAGGGAAGGGCTGGGTGGCGTCCAGCATCAGGGAGGGAAGTGGTGGGGTGTGCTTTGTGCGCTGGGAAGATTGGGTGCGTGGGGGGGGTTAGAGACATGGCTGTGTCCTCTCTTCCTTCCAGGCGTGTCCCGCTGGGTGGCTGTGCTCCCGTCCACTCCGTGCAGCTCTCCTTCGGAGGCGACCCCCTGGGCTGCTGGACTCGGAGGCCCCGGCCCGGGTGCGCGGCGGCCCCCGCGGGCCTGCTGCTGGCCCCGCCCCGCCTCCCGCCCTCGCGCGGCTGGCACTCCTCGCCCAGGCTGCGTGACGACTCAGTGGTGGAGAAGTCGCTCAAGTCGCTCAAGGACAAGAACAAGAAGCTGGAGGAGGGCGGGCCGGTGTACAGCCCCCCGGCGGAGGTGGTGGTGAAGAGGTCCCTGGGGCAGCGGGTGCTGGACGAGCTGAAGCACTACTACCACGGCTTCCGCCTGCTCTGGATCGACACCAAGATCGCCGCGCGCATGCTCTGGCGCATCCTCAACGGGCACACGCTGACCCGCCGCGAGCGCAGGCAGGTAATGCCCGCCCCGCCCCGCCCCGCCCTGCCCCGCCCCACGGGCGTGTCCGAGCCGGAGTCTGTCCTCTGGCTGCCGCCCGCCGACGGCCCTGTCCGAGCGGCCTCTCGCGCTGTGACCTGCCTTGTCGCGTTGCTGTCCATTGTCGCTGAGGCCGTGGGGATCTGCGCTCCCGGACCCCGGTGTCTTTCGTTTGTGCTGAGCCCCAGGGCACAGGGCAGCCTCCGGCCCTCAGGGCCTCAGAGCGAGGGGAGCACAGGCGTGTCCTCCCTGAGAAGATGGCCTTGGTCAGTGAGCTGCTTGTGAGCACCGGCTCAGGCTTTGTGCTGCGCTCAGGGTCCGTTGACAGCACGGGTGCTCGCCGGCTGGAGCCGGGGTGCTGGTGAGGAGGGTGCAGGGGGTGATTGAAGGCCGGTGGGATTAGAATCTCCTAGTGGAGTTCATGGACACGGCTACCATGCACGCTGCCTTCTGAGGGATCACAGAAGGCCGTGTGGCCCAGGTCCTCTCCGTCCTGTCCCGTTCTGTGTGAGTCACAGGGTCTCTGCTGCTTCACTGAAGACGGTGTGCGCTGTCATGAAACACACAGTTGACCCTAGCCGGGCTCAGTGGTTAGAGCGTTGGCCTGAGGACTGGAGGTTGCAGGTTTGATTCTGGTCAAGGCACATCCTCAGTTGCACCTGCGGGAGGCAACCAATTAGTGTGTCTCTCTCACATCCATGTTTCTCTCTGTCTCCCTCCTTCCCACTCTCTGAAAGTCACCAGAAAAGTATCCATGGGTGAGAATTAACAACAAAACAAAGCGCAGGCACCCACTGGACAGGCTTCCCAGGACCAAATCTGGGACCGCTCGAGCATAAAATAAGAACAAGGATGCATTGTAAACAAGTGAAAAACGTAGGGTCCGCGCGTCTGTTTTGATGATAAACAGAAAATGAGTGTCTGGAGAGGAAGCGAAGTGGGTGAGCGGGGAGAGGGCGTGAGCGAGGAGGCCGCTTCTCTGGGAGCGCCCGGTGGAGACTGTTCGGGAGAACCGTGGCCGGTGACCGGGGGGAGGGGTGGGCGTGGGCCTGGCCTCCTGTGTCCTCTTGGCTCCCCCTGGCCCCGCCCAGCAAGCGAACGGGTTCTTGGCGGGAGACAGCACCAAGCCCAGCAGGGCGACGCCTCCCAGAGGCCTCAGAGAGTCCATGGGCTTGGGGTGAGGGCGAGGAGGGCAGCCTGGCCCGGCCGCAGCGGTGGGAGTGAGGCCGCGCTCGCCTGGGGTTCTGACACCTCCAGCCACGTCCTTGGCGCGGGCGCGGGGGCGGGGGCGGCGGCCGTGTGTGAATATTGGGGAGGGCTTGGCTTTCCTCCGATGACGGCCGTGCGGGGAGTCCCAAACGGAACCCTTTCTGGAAGAGCCAGAGCAGCGCACGGCAGCGGCTCCCGTCCGGCCAGGCCAGCCCGTGGGCAGCACTTGTTTTCCTCAGTTTCCCTCAGAGCAGGCCCCGGGTCAGCTCCCCGCCAGCTCTCCGAGGCCCCCCAGAGGGCGCCCCGCGTTTCTGTGGGTCGCCTGTGGCCTGAGCTCCCGGTGTGCGGCCGCGCACCGTGACCTCTGACCCCCCGCTCTCGGCAGTTCCTCCGGATCTGCGCCGACCTCTTCCGCCTGGTGCCCTTCCTGGTGTTCATCGTGGTGCCGTTCATGGAGTTCCTGCTGCCGGTCGTGGTGAAACTCTTCCCCAACATGCTGCCGTCCACGTTCGAGACCCAGTCCATCAAGGTGAGGCTCCGCTGTGCTCCCGGCGTGTTCCTTCCTGATTGCCACGGGAGGGAGGGGTCACGGGGGGGGATCACCAGGGGCGGGCGGGCTGCTCTCTCGGAGGTGTTTGCAGCACACTTTCTCTGGACCCGTGTCTTCAGGCTGGGGTGAGACCCCCGTGGGGGGATGCGGGCCAGCCCAGGCGCGGGCCGGCCTGTTGGGTCAGAGAGGGCTGTGGGGACACAAGCCTACCATGTGCGCTCTGCGGCCCGCTCCGGGTGCAGTGTGAGACGGAGCTGGAGGGGGTGCCCAGCCAGCCCGGGGAGGGTCTGGGCAGAAGATAGCGCCGTCTCTGCCCGCAGGAGGAGCGGCTGAAGAAGGAGCTGCGGGTCAAGCTGGAGCTGGCCAAGTTCCTGCAGGACACCATCGAGGAGATGGCCCTGAAGAACAAGGCGGCCACGGGCAGCGCCACCAAAGACTTCTCCCTGTTCTTCCAGAAGGTGCCCTGACGCTCCGGAGCCCCTGTGGCCTCAGCCCTGTCCTTAGTGCTGGTTAGAGCCTCGGCCGCCTGCCTTCCCAGGAGTGGTCCTCATTGCCATCCTCCCTTTTCTGCTGTAGCAGCAGGGGGTGCTCCCGTGGGCAGGCGGTGGGGGGCGGCAGCTGCTGCCCGGGTCTATGGAGGGTCCCTCCACCCCAGGTGAAACCTCTGTCTGAGAACTTGAACCTGCTGTTGTTCATTTCAGTGCCTCGAACTTTGCAGCAGCCCCAGGCGAGGGAGATTTTGGCAAATGAGGAACCTAAGACCCTGCAGTGTGATAAGCCAGGGTGGGGGGCAGGGGAGAGGATGGACTGAGCCATGGCTGAGGTGGGGGGAGAGTGGCAGGGCCTCCTTCCCAGCAGGGGGAGGCCGGGCTGGGTCTCTTCCAGTCGCCAGCCTCCCCTCCGGCGGGGCTGCCCCCAGGGCTGAGCCTTAGAGACTGCCCCCGGTGGTGCCTGATAGTCCAGGCGGCCCCCTCCCCCAGCCCCCGTCCTCCTCGTTTCCTCGCTTGGGGCGATTGGCCCCTGGGCCTGGGAGGGTGTGTGTGTGTGCACGGGTGCATGCGTGTGCGTGTGCATGCCTGTGCATGCGTGTGCATGCTCAGGGAACAAGCCCCATCACGGGTGACACTCAGCATTGCTCCTGCAGATCCGAGAGACCGGAGAGAGGCCCAGCAACGAGGAAATCATCCGCTTTTCCAAACTGTTCGAGGATGAGCTGACCCTGGATAACCTCACGCGGCCGCAGCTGGTGGCGCTGTGCAAGCTGCTGGAGCTGCAGTCCATGGGCACCAACAACTTCCTGCGCTTCCAGCTCACCATGCGGCTGCGCTCCATCAAGGCGGACGACAAGGTGAGGGCCTCGCGGCGGGCCTCCCCGGGAGGAGGTGGTCACCGAGGCCGCCAGCCTCCGCGCTGTGCCGCCGGGAGGCGTGCCTGCTGCCTGCCGCCCACATGCTCCGCCCGGCCTGGCATCGGGCCCTTCCCATGTCGCCCCGTGTCCTTGGGAAGCTGTGTTCTGATGCTGGCGGTGCTCCCTCAGAGGAGTGCGTCCTGACTTGTTCCTTACTGTAGCTGGCCTGCTGCTGCCCTACACAGCACCCAATACATTTAATTTTTTTCTTTTTTTAAATATATTTTTTATTGATTTTGTACAAAGAGGAAGGGAGAGAGATAGAGAGTTAGAAACATCAATGAAAGAGAATCATCGATCAGCTGCCTTTTGCATACCCCCTACTGGGGATATGCCTGCAACCACCGTACATGCCCTTGACCGGAATCGAACCCGGGACCCTTCAGTCTCCAAGCCAACGCTCTATCCATTGAGCCAAACCGGTCTCGGCCATTTCTTTTTTTTAATTAATATACTCGTACTGATTTTAGAGAGAGGGAGGGGGGGGATAGAGACATTAGAAATATCGATTGGCTGCCTTCTGCACACCCCACACTGGGGATGGAGCCCACAACCTGGGCCTGTGCCCTGACTGGGAATTGAACCCTGACCTCCTGGTTCAGAGGTCAGTGTTCATCCTCTCAGCCTCACTGACCGGGCAGGTTTCTTTTAATGTGGATTTTTGCCCAAGATCTCTGATAATTTCCTTAAAAGTAGTGGCTGGGAATTGGGCCTCAGAGTAACAGGCAGGAAGTCAAAGCGAGTCCTGGCCCACGACCAGTGCTCCTGCCCATTTGCCTGCTGTGCGCCCCAGGTGCTGGGAGGAGAATCCGTGGCACAGCCCTCCTCCGTAGCTCTGCTTGCCTGAGGAATCTGTCCCTGCTCCCGTTCCCCGGCTTCCCCTTCCAGCTCCGTCCTCCATCTGCCACTCGCTTGTCGTCTGGCCCCTAACGCCTGCTTAGTCCGCAGTCTGTGTGTGTGACACCGGTCTCCTCTCGCCTTGTTTTGAGGAACCAAGTATTGTCTGTCACCCACCGCTCTGGTGACGTGCTTGTCACCGGGCAGTTTCCCTGGAGCTACAGCCACTCCCTCCTGCCAGTGCTGGTCCTCCCGAGCCCCCTGCACGCCGCCCGCAGGCCCCTCGAATTCTGCTGCCCGTTTCCGTGCCCGCGTCTCCCCCTGAGCCAGCGCCGCTGACCCTCCGCTCGGTTCCTCGCGCGCGGGCTGACTGCCCTTTGGTCTCCAGGTGCCGTTCGGGCTGGGCGGCGGCTGTTCTCGGAAGGGGCCAGCTGACAGCCGCCACCACTTGCTTCGTGTTTGATTTTAGCTGTTTAGGATGATAATGTGCATGCCTGTTTATCCTGTTTGCAGGTCGGAGTGCTCCCCGCACCTCACTAAGTTCTCCCCTCGCCTCTTCACCCCTCCCCTCCCCTCCCCTCCCCTTCCCTTCCCTCCCCTCCCCTTCCAGACACCCACTTCTCCCCTCCCTTCCCCTCCCCTCCCCTCCCCTCCCTTCCCCTCCCCTCCCCTTCCAGACAGCCACTTCTCCCCTTCCCTCTTCTCCCCTCCCCTCCCCTCCCCTCCCCTCCCCTCCCCTTCCAGACACCCACTTCTCCCCTTCCCTCTTTACCATGGCCTGTCCCTCTCACTCTTCTCTGTACTTTACGTCCTTTTGTACTTCTGGGTTTAATTAATCACTCTTTTAACTCTTTTCATTTATTGATTTGAGGTGGTGGGAGGCTAGAATCTACCTGTTGTTGTCTCTTACTTATGCCTTCATTGGTTGACTGTTTGCGCCCTGACTGGGGATCAGACCTGCACCTGGTGTGTCAGGATGACGCTCTACCCCCTGAGCCGCCCGGCCAGGGCATGGGTTTAATTACTCTTAGACCCATTCTGAGTTCCTCGTTTCAGTGCCAGGCCTAAGATTTCATTTCTCACGTAAAACTGTCCCTCTTGCTGTCTGCCTTCCTGAGCACGCTCGTCCTAGTTCACGTCTTATAATTCCAATAACAGACGAAGCAGAGGGTTTGTTTGGTTTGCTTGTTTGTTTGCTCTCTTGGCTCGGCTTGTTTGTCGTCGTTAGCTTTTCAAGTAGAGACGGCGTCTGAGGGAGAGGTTCTGGGTGGTGTGGTCCTCCTCCACAGGTCATCACCCCAAGGACAGGCTCGCCCTGGGAGAGGACTCCACTGACACCCCGGGAAACACTGCCCATGGGAAACCTGCAGGATCGAAGCAGCGCCATACCTGTTCCAGAATGCACCTGGGTGCCACGTACAGGCTGGCGGATGCACAGAGAAGTCGGGGCAGTGGAAGGGGCCTGCTGCTCCAGGTTCCCTGGAAACGGCCACAGCGCCCCTCGGGCCTGTGTGCGGCCTTGGTGCCCCCGGGCGGGCAGCGGCGGCGGCAGCAGCAGGGGAGGTGGAGGAGAGGGGCTGGCCGTTGTCACTGGAGGGGGCGGCAGCTGGAGACGTCGGTTGGGCAGGAAGTGAAGCAGAGTCGGGGTTTGTGGTTAGAGGGTTTGGAAGATGATTTTGTGCGCCCATGAAAGCTGGGCTGCCAGGGACCTGCAAATAGCTTGGGCCATCGACAGATGCCAGGTCATCAATTACAAAATCTATAAAGTTGGTAGAACACCGCCCCTAACTCTCCCAGAGCCCTGTCAGGGGCAGCTGAGGGAGGATAGAAACGGGATCTCATAACGTGACCCCGCACGCCCGGGTTCCAATCGGAAGCCGCTCCTCATGGATACCTCGGTGGTGGGCCCTCCCCTGGATGGAGAGGACAAGAGACAGGCTCTGCGAACAAGGAAACAGTAGGCTTTAACAGCTGAGTGCTGAGGACAGCGAGAAGCGGTCAGAGCCTCGGGGACCTGTGGACTACTGCAGAACTTCCAGCGTATGTCGTGGGGTTCCGGAAGAAGGGCCGGGCAGAGCTAGAAAAGTGCTCAAAGAAGTCATGGTCCCACATCCTTCAGTTCTATGAATGTGAGCAGCCGAGGGAACCTCGGACAGATAAACCCAAAGAAGCCCACCCCCTGCCGGACCGTCACAGTCAAACTGGCGAGCGTTCAGGGACGAAAATAATGAGAGAACAGCCTCTGACCTGCAGGACAAAGGATCGATGCTGTCAGCCCACTGTCTGTCCGGCACGCTCCCTGTGGGGCGAAGAGGAAGCCAGCCTTTCCCAGGAGAGGAGAGCTGAGGTGTGTTGACAGCAGGCACGTGCTCGCAAACCCGATGGAGGTTCCCTAAACAGGAAGTGATGGGGAAGCCTTGGACACAGGGAGGAAACACCAGGTCAGCCCAGCAGGCTCTCCTCCTCCTCGTACGTCTTCCTCCTGACGCTGATGGCCAGAGCACGGGTGACGGCCCGTGGTGTGTGGCTCTCGGTGTGAGCGAGGGGCAGAGGGCCGGGGCCCGAGGACGGAGCTGCCTCCAGTTCACTGGACTGGTGGTGAGGACATCAGGCTGACGGCCACGCAGGCTGTGCCCAGCGGAGCCACGGATGGGGCTGGCTCAGGCGTGAGGACACGCCTGGGCAGCGGGCAGTGGGTGCAGGCTTCCTCCCGCGCACTGGTGCGAGGCTCTGGGATCTTGTTTTGTTTGAATTTATATTTTTTAAACATTTTATTGATTTTTTACACAGGGGAAGGAGTGGGATAGTCAAAAACACTGATGAGAGAGAAACATCGATCAGCTGCCTCCTGCACACCCCCTCCTGCAGATGTGCCCGCAACCAAGGTACATGCCTCTGACCGGAATCAAACCCGGACCCTTCAGTCTGCAGGCTGACACTCTATGCACTGAGCCAAACCGGTCAGGGCTGAATGTATTTTTTAAATGATTTCAGGGAGGAAGGGAGAGGGAGAAAGAGAGAAAAACATCCACGATGAGAGAATCATGGATCAGCTGCCTCCTGCACGCCCCCCACTAAGGATCAAGCCCACTAAGGATCAAGCCCACATCCAGTCATGAGCCCTGACCGGGAATCGAACGTGACCTGGTTTATCTGGTTCATAAGTTGGCGCTCAGCCGTGCTCGCTGCTTTTGAAAACTTGAGCCCAGCTAGCCTCCAGGAGCCCTTTTTAGTAAGCGTCTTACTCTCGGGGTTCACACAGGAGGCACCCAGAAACACCAGCGAGAAGCCGCAGTGGGGCGGAACCCTCAGGAGGGTGGGCGAGAGCAGACACACAGTTCTTCCTGAGCGCTGGCTGCGAGCTGGGCCGTGCTCCTGGGCACGAGAAGGCGGCAAGCTGTGGATACACCGCAGCCTGGTGAATGGTCCTGTGTGCGCTCTCATCGGGTGGCAGGGAGATGAGGACCCGGGTTCGGGCGGCTGGGCGTGAGGCGGCGGGAGGGCCTGTCACCGGGCTGTGGTCTTGTTCTACACTTTGTTTCATCTCAGGATGAAAGTTTAAGAAGCTGGGGGGGGGCAGCACTGTCCCCCTCAGTATGCTGTGAGGTTGGCTGGGCCGATGAGGGAGCACCTGTGGTGCTTTGTCTCTCTCCCTCCCTCCTCCCCCTCTCCTCTTTCCCTCTTCCTTCTCCCCCTCCCCTCCCCTCTCCTTGCAGGTGTCTTTGTGCTGCAATCCATGGTCCTTGTCTCGGGCCTCCTGCTCGTCCCTCTTCTCCCTCAGGCTGGGAGCGGTGGCTGAGTTGCTCTGCTCTGTCCTTTCGCTCCTGTCCAGCAAACAGGGCTCGGCTCGGGGTGGGTGGGGCAGGTGCTGGGACCCCCTTGGGGCCTGGGTGGAGGCGCCCTGCCTCCAGACTCCGATCACGGGGGTGCTGTGGGTGCCCTTCCCCAGTCCTCGGTCCGGTCCTGTCCCTGCCCCCGGATGGGGCCCGGTAGGTGTGTGACTTACAAACCTCTGCCCCGTGAGCCCTCTGGCTCTTGAGAGGACAGCGCACCGAGCACCGTCTCTCTTCCAGCTGATCTCCGAGGAGGGCGTGGACAGCCTCAACGTCAAAGAGCTGCAGTCCGCGTGCCGGGCGCGAGGCATGCGGGCCCTGGGCGTGACGGAGGACCGCTTGCGGAGCCAGCTGAAGCAGGTGCGTGCCCGCGGCCGGGCCAGGGCGGGGTCGTGGGCCTTCTTCCCGCAGTCCCTCTGCTCCTGCGGGAGCGTGGGGAGACGTGCAAGCCCTGCGGCTTGTGGGCAGCAGCCGGGCCGCACAGTGCCGGGACTCAGGCTGTGGTGCCTGTGCGTGTGTGTGCGTGTGTGTGCATGTGTGTGCCTGTGTGTGTGTGTGTGTGTGTCCGTGCGGGGCTGTAGTGCGGTCCTTGTCCTGTCTTTTCCTATCATCGGGGTGGGTGAGCGCTGAGGCCGCTCCTGAGACGCGGTGTGCTCCCCGAGGCCACGTCTGGCGCCCTGCTCCTCCCAGGGGCTCGGGCAGCTCTGCCCGCCGGTGGATTGGCCCTCGGAAAGCGGTGGCACTCGGCGATTCGCCTGCCGCCTCGGAAGGTGTAAAGCCTGCAGGGTGCCGTGGCCTCCTGACCGCCATGCTGCGGCCCCTCCCCTGGGGTCAGCGAGGCGGGTGCGCGGCACCGCGGTCCCGTCGCGATGTGCCTGGCCCCGCTTGTCACTGGCGGGGTCTTCCGTGCGGTGCGTGGCAGCCCTGCCCTGTGCCTGCCGGGGCCGGAGCGCACGCGGCTCCCGCCTCCACGGAGCTCGCTCGGGCGCCCGGTCTCTGAGTTTCTTCTCATGTTCGTCCCGTGCCAGCTCTCGTCCGGGTATTGTCGGGTCTCCTGTCGGCTTGAACGTTGCCTTTTTGTCGCTGAGGTAGCCTGAAGTGGTGCCTGGCCCGCAGTAGGTGGTGAGCCGCCCAGGCCGGGGGATTCAGACGCACCGCAGGGCTCTGTGCCATTCGAAGCGGGGCCTGGCTGGCAGCGAGTCTGTGCCGTCGGTTTGGGGCCTGGAGGCCTGGCCGCCGGGTGCTAACTCGGGGTCCTCTGGCGTCTCGTGCAGTGACCGGTGGGCATCGAGTCAGGAACTGAGGCGGTGAAGCGGCTCCACCTGCCCAAGTCCCGTTCTGGCTGTTGGTCCCGCCCCGCCCCCTCCTCCCCCAACCAGAGAAGGCAGGCGGCGGAGGCAGGCCCGGCCCGCCAGGTCTCCGTGTGGGGCGGGCAAGGCAGCGATGAGTCCAGGTCTGACCTCCCTTGCAGTGGCTGGAGCTGCACCTGCAGCAGGAGATCCCCACATCGCTGCTCATCCTGTCCCGAGCCATGTACCTCCCCGACACCCTGTCGCCTGCCGACCAGCTCAAGTCCACGCTGCAGACCCTGCCCGAGATCGTGGTGCGTACTGCCCGGGCCGCCTGCCCCGCCTCCACGCCCAGCTTCTGAGGGCGGGGCCACACGAACGTCCCCGCCGTGGACCCTCGCGCCCCCCCCTCGGTCTGTCCTCTGAGCGGTCGGGTGGGAGACGTGGGCGACCTCGGCCCCGCATTGTGCCTGTGCCCTCCAAGCCTGGGGAGCACAGTCAGGGTCGGGTGTGGCCTCTGGGTGGCAGCCTGCGGCTCACCCGGGCCACCCTCTCTGAAGGCCAAGGAAGCGCAGGTGAAGGCGGCGGAGGTGGAGGGGGAGCAGGTGGACAACAAGGCGAAGCTGGAGGCCACGCTGCAGGAGGAGGCCGCCATCCGGCAGGAGCACCGGGAGGAGCGGCAGAGGCGCTCGGAGGAGGCCGCGGTGAGTGCCGGGGCCCTCCCCTTTCTCCTGGGGTGGGGGCACGGCCGGCAGGCGTGCTCGGCAGCCCCCAGGCTGTGCTCCTGGCCCGGGTAGGCTCCAGCTCCCCACGCGTGCCCATGCAGTGTGCGTTCTGCACATCCCGGCAGCTCCATGCGTGTCAAGACGGGCCGGAGGGTGGGAGAGGCTGGGCTGTGTGCATGCCCTGGTCACTAAGTGGCCGTTTGGAGAGGGCCCCCTGCTGGGCGCTCTGAGTCCACCGTTCGGCTGGCTGTTGAGCGTGCCCTCTGGCCAGGGGCATGTCAGTGCGGTGTGGGCGCCTAGGGAGGCCGTGGGGGTGGCACTGAGTGGCCGGCCTGTTTCAGAAGGAAGTGGCGCCTGAAGCGGTGGAAGCTGCCCCCGGGAAGCCCGTGGCTGAGCCGCAGCCGGAAGTGGCGGAGGTGACCCTGCCGTCAGAGGCCCTGAAGGACACGGCCCCCGTCCTGACGGGCGTGAAGGTGACAGTGCCACGCCCGCTCAGGGGGGCGCGGGCGGCCTGTGCCCGCTGAGACTCCGCCCGCGGTGAGCCCTTCTTCAGCCTTGGCTGTGCTTCCTTCCCAGGAGGAGGAGATAACCAAGGAGGAGATCGACATCCTCAGCGATGCCTGCTCCAAGCTGAAGGAGCAGAAGACTTCCCTGACGAAGGAGAAGGAGGAGCTGGAGATGCTCAAGGAGGACGTGCAGGACTACAGCGAGGTGCGGGCGGGGGCCGGGGGTGCGGAGGGGGGAGCCGGGGGTGCGGAGGGGGGGGCCGGGGGTGCGGGGGGGGGGCGGGGGGCGGGCGGGGGCCGGGGGTGCGGGCGGTGGCCGGGGGTGCGGGCGGGGGTGCCGGGGGTGCGGAGGGGGGTGCCGGGGGTGCGGGCGGGGGCCGGGGGTGGGGGCGGGGGCCGGGGGTGGGGGCGGGGGCCGGGGGTGCGGGCGGGGGTGCCGGGGGTGCGGAGGGGGGTGCCGGGGTTGCGGAGGGGGGGGCCGGGGGTGCGGGCGGGGGCCGGGGGTGCGGGCCGGGGGCTGAGGGTGCAGGGCTGGGGCTTGTGAGGTTTGCTCCTAAGACCATGGTTTCTACCAGTTTCCAAAAGTACCTCCATTGAGTATCTGATAAGCCAAAGGTCACGCTATTCCTACTGGCCCTTGGAGAGGAAGGGGTCTGACCAAGTCCTCTTCAGGGACCCTGTGCAGCCCTCGCCGCTGCCTCCTGGGAGCGGCCGTCCCTGTGTCCCGCGGCTCTGCCAGGAAAGATGGCAGCCTCCGGGCGGGGCTCGTTAGAAAGCAGGTCCCTCCTGCGCTCATCCCGGCCCCCCCCCCAGCTGGCGGGGGCGGAAGGCCATGCTGACCGCTCTGACTATCTGTCACTCCACACGGAGGCTGAGGGGCCAGGCAGATGCACCTCCTTTCTAGACAAGCGGGCGGGAGTCTGCGCAGCCTAGAGCAGTGTGCGCGGGGCGCAGGCGGGTGCGGGGAGTGGGTCCCAGCGTGAGCCGTGTGCGAGGGGCTTCCCAGGGCAGTCTCCAGCGCGCTGCTCCCTCAGGACTTGCAGGAGATCAAGAAGGAGCTCTCCAAGACGGGCCAGCAGATGGAGGTGGAGGAGTCCACGGCCAGCAAGAGGCTGACCAAGCGCGTGCAGCAGATGATTGGGCAGATCGACGGCCTGCTCGCCCAGCTGGAGGTGGACCAGCAGGCTGGCAAGCTGGGCCCCCCCGCCCCGGGCCTGCCCGCGGGGTGAGTGCGGCCGCACGGAGGCTCGGGGCCGCTGACCCGTGCGGTCACAGCCGTGTGCCCAGCGGCCCTGCCGTGACCCAGTGGTTTCCACCAGAAATCCCGCCCCCATCTGCCCCTCTTCTCCATGAGGCTCCGGTCAGCTCTCCTCCCTCTGCCCCTGGGCGCCGCTGCCCGCTGTCTGCCTGCACCGCGGCCCCCTCGCTGCAGGCGGCTCAGCTCCCCTCTTCCCCGCACTCCCCGCCCTCTAGCCTCAGCCCCCTCGGCCCGGCACGGCACTGACCACGTGGTGTCCCAGTGTTACTGCCCCAGGTGGTGGCTGACCCTCATGCCGGCTGTGCTGTCCTGTCCTCGGGTTGGTGACCCTTCATCCTCAGATGAGGGCAGCGTCCCTCCTGGTTGCGTCTCCTCAGGCCATGCACAGGCCACCCTCGCCACACTGCTGGGCTGTGTAGCCCACTGCCTCACTGGTCCAAAGACAGTGCTCCCCAGTGTATGGGCCGGCTGGCCGGGGCCTGGAGCCTGGGTGCAGGCTGTCACCGCTGGCTCTTCCCTTCACCCCTCCCAGGGACACTGTCAGCGTCACTGAGCTCATCAACGCCATGAAGCAGATCAAGCACATTCCAGAACAGAAGCTCATCAGCCTGGTCTCCGCCCTGGACGACAACAAAGACGGCAAGGTCAACATCAACGACCTGGTCAAGGTGGGTCCGGGCTGGACGGGCTGCTGGTCGGCGGTCGGTGGCAGACCGGGGGGAGGGCGCAGGCAATGCGAGGGCCTTCGGGGGGCTTCTGAGGCCTGCAGGTGGCCTGAGGGGCCCCGAGTCCCTGTGGGTCCCTGGCGCGAGGAGCTTGGGCAGCCCGAGGCCGGAGCAGCCCTGCCCCCTGAGGAGGCCGCGGTGCCCCTCTGCACGCGCGGTCACAGGCACGGGGCTGGCGTGGTTTCCTTGGGAATCGAGGGACCAGCAGGTGCACATTCGGAGCCCTCGCCTTGCCGGCTGCGGGGCTGGGAGGGCCGTCCCTGCGGCCCTCGGGATGCACAGCAGCTTGACGTCCACACCCCGCACTCCGCCCGGAGCCTTTCGGGGCAGCCCCGGCCCCATGGCGTTACCCCACAGCCTGGGCCCCGGGACACACCCGGCGTGTCCCTCCCTGGGGCTCTGGAGCCTGAGGGCCCCTGGGGGTGGGAGGCTGGTTCTACGAGGACCCTGGGGCCCCTGTGGACAGTGTGGGGTTTGAGTGCTGGTGGCCATTGGCCTGCTGGCTGAGGAAGCGGTCCTGAGTCCTGTCCTCGCCGTGTGTGCAGGTGATTGAGCTGGTGGACAAGGCGGACATCCACATCTCCACCAGCCAGGTGGCCGAGATCATGGCCACGCTGGGCAAGGAGGAGAAGGTGGAGGAGAAGGAGAAGGCCAAGGAGAAGGCGGAGAAGAAGGCCGAGAAGGAGGCCGCCGAGGTGAAGGGCTAGTGCCGTCCGCCCTTCCTGCTGGCAGGCGACCATTAGTGACACGTCTATTATTTTGTCTGGAATAAATCAGGAACTTCGTCATCACGTAATTTTAATTTTCATCATTCCACGAAGAGTCAGTCAGTCGGGAACCCCACGCCCCGGGAGGCGAGTCGGCGTCCCTGCGTGGCCACGGCCCGCGCCCCGTGGTGCCCGGAGGAGGCCCGGCCCCTGGACCCTCAGCGCGGGAGGAGACATCGGTCTGCGGACTTGGACGCCCGAATGTTGGGGCCACGCCTGGCGCCGTGTGGCCGCAAGGGACGCCCGAGCGCTCTGTGGCCTTGCACCCCACGCTGGCGGACGGCGGTGCCTCCTGCGCGTCCATGTACCTTGATTGTCACCTAACCCGTCACCAGCCCGCAGTCCGCCGGCTCGGGCGTGACCTAACGTAAAGTTCCGTGTGGCCCGCTCACGAAGCCTGCTGTCTGCGTATTTATTGTGCTCTGTGGCTTTTAGGAAGTCTCCGAATTTGGGTTGTTAGCACCACGCCCGGGTGATGCCACTGCGCCGCCCAGCGGTGGCCTGGCCCTGGCACCCCGGAGTCTCGCGGTGCCGTCACTCCAATTCCTGGCCCCGCTCCTTCGGGAGACACAGCCTGGTGGCTCCTCGGCCTGTGGTGGGCACCGGGGCTGGAGAAGGGCCCTGTGCAGCCCGGCGCTCAGGCAGGTGGCTGCGTGGGCGGGCGGGGCCCGGTGGCCTGTGCCACAGCCTCACCCCCTTCAGAGGCCAGGCTGCTCTGGGGGATCCAAGCGTGGAGGGCGTGGCCAGCTCCGGTGCCTTGCCTTTTCTCCTGAGCGTGGCAGGGCCTTTGTATCCTCGGACCCGGGCCGCAGGGCTATCCGTCCGTGTGCGCGCGCTCCGGTGCTGGTGGTGGTGGTGCTGATGGGCTGTCTCAGTGTTCCCGGGCCTGGTTCCAGCTGTGCCCGCCCCTGGCCCGGAACGTGGCCGCTGTGCGGGGACGGCGGCCGTCCTTCGGTGAGCGGCACCGGGGCCTTCCGCCGCGCCGGCTCCTCCGTCCTCGCTGCCTTGCCGGGCCCTCCCGGTGGCCGCAGCTTGGTGGAGAGCGTGCCCCGTGCAGGGCTCTGGTGCGCTGGGCGAGCTGCTAGCGGAGCCTCCGCTTCTGAGGCGGCCTGCGCCGGCCCCTGGCGCTGCCTGTGCGTTCACTGTCCTGGACTCACCACAGCCGAGACCGCGCCCGGCGCAGGCAGAGCACGCGGTGGGCCCAGAAATGGGCATCGCAGCGACACGGTGGCCAAGGGGGCGCTGCTGGCCCTGCCCTGTGCTGCACCCCCCACGCCTGCTTGTCAGTGAAACGGGCCACCTGGGGGTCCCACGTCAGGACCTGTCGGCCCCGCGGGCCGTCACCGAGTTGGGCAGTTCTCACCGCGGCCCGCCTGTGCGCTGGCTCTGCCCACGTGCCCGCCCGGGCTCGGCCTCACATGTGATCACCTTTCTAGAAATGATGTTTTTATTAAAATGTCACGTCACCGTTCCTGTGCCAGCTCGAAGGACTCACGGGAAGATGTCTCGATGGTCTGCGGTGGCAGCCGAGTGCCTGCTGCTTCTGCCTCGTCGCAGAAGGGGGCAGGACCTCGCCTTCGGGGCCAAGCCCTGGCTCGGGAGTCCGCGGTTGTGGGCAGAGTGCGCTGCCATCCCCAACGCTACCCGGACTCCCTGTGCTGGGGACCAGACGCCAATCTGATGTGAGGACGGACTGAATAAAGCGTTGCCTTGGAGACCTGTAACCACTCAGTGATTCCTTTCTCCGGGTCCGTGGAGGCTTACCGCCTGACCAGCCCTCCCCCATCGGACCTCCAGGATGCTCAGACCCGGGTCACTCAGGACGCACAGTTCCGTTCTGTAAGACCGAGGCCCCCGGGGCTTCCTGGAGGAGGCGCCCTGCTCCCCAGGGCCGGGGCGGGCACTCCCCTGCTGGAGGGCAGCCTGCCTGGGAGGGCCGCCCACCCTCCCCGCCCCTCACCCCAAGGTGTCCAGCCTGTCTTGGGGGCCTCACCCCTGCACTGGTACCAGGCTCCTTGGGGGACCAAACGGGTTCCCTGCCTGAGGCTGCCCTCTCTGCCGTGGCCTCCCTCCCCCCTGCCCAGCCTCTGGGCCAGAGGTGCCCCCCGCTTCATCGGGTGCCCCAGCAGGTACCCGGACCTTCCTGCTGTGGGCCTCAGGCAGACCCTGGGGTCTGGACGGGCTGTGAGCCTGTGGCGGCCAGGCGCCGGGGACACGGGCCTGGGCTGGAGCCACGGAAGCCGGGAGTGACCGCCGAAGGCTTAGTGGGGAGGAAAGGGCTCAGGTCCTGCCCTTCTCAGGGAGAAAGGGTCCCTGTGGAGCTCCAGGGCGGCTGGACCCTGTCCTGCCCTGCAGCAGGAGCGGGGGCACTGCCAGGGCCTGGTCACGTCCAGGGGGCCGCGTCCCAATCCCCCCCACCCACCGGGCTAGCCTAGCTGGAAGGCCACTGGGCCAGCAGAGGCTGCGGAGGTAGGGCCTGGTGGTGAGGGGCGGGGCCAGAGGAGCTGGGGCCTAGGGAGAGGCGGGGCCTGGCGGATGGGGCGGGGCCAGAGGAGGAGCTAGCCGGTGAGTGGGGTGGGCCCTGGGGAAAGGGCGGGGCCCGTAAGGGGCGGGGCCTGGTGGCGGGGCGGGGCCAGAGGAGCTGAGGCCTGGGGAGGGCGGGCCCTGGGAGGGGCGGGGCCCGGGGCGGGGCCTGGCGGAGGGGCGGGGCCAGAGGAGCTGGGGCCTGGGGAGAGGCGGGCCCTGGGGGGAGGGCGGGCCCTGGGGAGGGGCGGGGCCCGGGGCGGGGCGGGGCCTGGCGGAGGGGCGGGGCCAGGGGGGGAGCTGGGGCCTGGGGAGAGGCGGGCCCTGGGGAGGGGCGGGGCCCGGGACGGGGCGAGGCCTGGCGGATGGGGCGGGCCATGGGGTGGGGCGGGCCCTGGAGAGGGGCGGGGCCCGGATGGGGCGGGGCCTGGTGGCGGGGCGGGGCCAGAGGAGGAGCTGGAGCCTGGGGAGAGGCGGGCCCTGGGGGGGGAGGGCGGGCCCTGGGAAGGGCGGGGCCCAAATGGGGCGGGGCCTGGCGGCGGGGCGGGGCCAGAGGAGGAGGAGCTGGGCCGGTGGGTCAGAGTTCGGTCCGGGCGGCACGGATGAAGGAGCCACCTGTGCCCGCCCGTTTGGGGTCCGGAGTCGGAGTCGCAGTGCCGCGCTGGGGTCTTCACCCGGCGTCCCAGAGCCCCCACACCCGGCGGCGCGGCCCTGGTGTCCCCAGTGCGCACGGGACCGAGCCGGGAGGGAGCGGCGCGGGAGGCCGCTAGAGGGCGCCCCCGGCCCGCTGTCCCGCCCTCGCTCCGCCCTGTCCGGGGCCGGGGCCCTGGGCGCTCAGGCGGGGCTCCTGCGGGCGGCCTGGGGCCGGGCCGAGGCGCCTCCCCAGGGCTCAGGGTTCGGGCCTCACCTGAACCTGACCCAGGACAGGAACTCAGCAGAGGGCCGGGTTTCCCAGAACCAGAGCGAATGTTCACCCGGCCTGTGCCTCCCCCGCACGCAGGACCCAGGGCAGGGCGGACCCGGGCTCCCAGGCGGGTGGGCAGCCCGGAGTGCCGGGCCAGGGCCTGAGGAAGTCTGCGTGCCCCCCACCCCGTCCCCGCCCCCGCCTGTGGGCGCTGCCACCTGGCACCCTGTGTCCCCTCCTGCCCGTCAGGTGTGGGGTGCGGGAGCGCAGGGGCAGCTTTGGGGGGACAACAGCCCTGGTGTGTGGGGTGGGGGGGGCAGGAAGCCAACCAGGAGCAGGAGTGGCCACCGGTGCCGTCTGGAGCCCCTTGGGGGCCCCTCCTGGAAACCAGCGGACGGGGGCAGATGCCGGGGTTCGGCACGGAGGGGGCCTCAGGTGTCTGCACATAACCTGAGCCCTCCTGGGCTGCCACCCCCGGGGCCTCCCTGTCCCTCATGGACACGGACACCAGGCGTCAGCACTGCCTGCTATCCATGACCCAAGACCCAGGCCCTGGAGACGCTCAGGACGGGGCTGCCCTGCCCGTGCCGGGCCCACCGCTGGGCACGGACGCCTCCCCCGGCCGAGCCAGGACGGCCCTCCGCCGAGCCCCGTGCTGCGGCTCCAGGGATGTGCAGGGGCAGCCGCCCCCTGGGCCCTCCGCCAGCACGTGCTGTCCCCGCAACAGTGGCCACCCCTCCCTCCCTCCCTCCCTCCCTCTCTCCTTCCCTCCGCCCTCCCTCCTTCCCTCCCTCTGGGGGCTGGCGACAGGGCCGCCAGGCCGCACAGGGCAGGGGACAGACGGCAGGCGTGCAGCAGAGGCTGAACGGAATCTGTTTATTTCTGGGAAGTGCGTTGGCCAGTTGGGGGCAAACCTTTGGCCCCCGCGAGGCAGGGGCCCGGGAGCAAACCACCCAGCCGCCCGCCGCCCGCCGCCCGCTGAGGAGCAGAGCCGCCGTTCGGGCGCCGGCAGGCAGGACGAAGTGGCGGCCGGAGGCTCGCACCCCTCCCAGGCTCTGGGAGGCGCGGCCAGGTTAGAAGGCTAGAAGCATCGCGTAAGAAGTGTTAAATCTACAGCAAATACATCTCGTAAAAACTCAATAAATTATATAGATAGATATATATAAACTGTAACATCTAGGGACGTCTGAGCCAGGGCAGGCCGGCCCGCGGCGAGCGGCCGCCCGCCCGGCACATGGCAACGAGAACGTGTGAGAAAACACCAGCTCGCTCCGAGTCCGAAAATAAATCTCCTGCAGCAAATCCTCATCGCCGCCCGCGGAGGCCTGGGCGCACCCCGAGCCCCGCCCACCGCCGCCCGGGGTGCGGGCCGCTCCGGCCCGGGTGCGGGCTGGGTGCCCCGCGCCGCGCCCGAGGCCGAGGCCTCCGAACCTCTCAGCTGTTAATAAGTTAAGGCGAAGCCGCCGCCTGGGGCGGCTGACACTACAGCGCTGGGGTGGGGGAGGGACGGGCCGGGCCGGGCCATAAATAGCTCCACGGACAGGCGGGTCCAGGTACAATTTTTAAAACAAAACTGCGGCCGGAGCCCTCCCCGCGGCGCCGTGTCCCGCCCGCAGGGCCTCCCACCCAGCCCCGGGCCCGTGCTGCCCTGTCCCAGCTTCTTCCGCGTGGATTGTTGGCCTACGCGTGTCACACACGTGTTAGAGGAATGCACTGGTCTCTGGAGTCACCCTCCCGGATAGAAGTTAAAGGCTCCCGCCTTCGGTACCCGTAATCTCAGTCTCGGGGGACGGTGGGAGGTGGGGCCTGGGGGGGCGTGTGCTAACATCACCCCAGGCGCAAGGTGCCGCGTGGTGGGGGCTCCGCTCGGGGCGCCGGAGGGCCCAGGGGGCAGGGAGGCCCTCGGGGAGCCCCGTACATTCTACATCGTCCTCCTGGCATCGCCGGTCAGCGGCCGGGGGCACGGTACAGCAGGGCGGGCACCCAGGGACCCCTGCACCGGGGCCCGGAGACTCAACTCGCACACGCACACGCACACGCACACGCACACGCACACGCGCACACCAAGGTGTCTGTCCATCCATCCGTCGGTGCCAGGTCCGGAGCCGGGGCTGGGCACACCCAGAGCAGCATGGCGGGCCGGGGCCCTCACAGTGGGGCTCGGCCGAGGGCGGGCCCTCACGTCTGTGGGCCCCCGCTGCTGGGGGGCGCGGGGGGCAGGAGGTCGTGGGCGAACACGGAGTCGTCCCCCGAGGAGCCGGAGCTGGGCGTGTCCTGGCCGCCGGGCGAGTACTGCTCGAAGGGCACCGACAGGTCCAGGTACTCCTGGGGGGGGTGGAGGGGGTGTGTGGGCGTCGGGCACGGCGTCTCCCCCCGCCCGCCCCCGGCATTGGCGGGCACTCACGTCGGTGGAGGTCACGGTGAGGATGCGGTCCAGGTCCTCCACCAGCTGCTTGAAGGTGGGCCTCTGGGAGGGCACCGCGTGCCAGCACTCCCGCATCACCATGTACCTGCGGGGCGCGGGGTGAGGCCGCGTCCCCGCCGGCGCCCGCCTCCTCCCACCGGCCCGGGACAGACCCGCCACCGGGACCCGCACAGGGACATGGGGACCCGCACACGGACAGGGGGACCCGCACACGGACACGGGGACCCGCACACGGACACGGGGACCCGCACACGGACAGGGGGACCCGCACACGGACACGGGGACCCGCACACGGACACGGGGACCCGCACACGGACACGGGGACCCGCACACGGACAGGGGGACCCGCACAGGGACAGGGGGACCCGTACACGGACACGGGACCCGCACAGGGACACGGGGACCCGCACACGGACACGGGGACCCGCACACGGACAGGGGGACCCGCACACGGACACGGGGACCCGCACACGGACACGGGACCCACACAGGGACACGGGGACCCGCACACGGACACGGGGACCCACACAGGGACACGGGGCAGGGCCACTCACAGCTCGTGCGTGCAGTTGGCCGGCTTGTCCATGCGGTGCCCTTCCTTCAGCAGCTTGAACAGCTCCTCCACGGGGATGCCGGGGTACGGCGAGCCCCCCAGCGTGAAGATCTCCCAGAGCAGCACCCCGAAGGACCAGCTGGGGGGACACATACGGCTCCCACCGGCCCGCAGCAGCCCCGGGATGGGGACCTGCCCCCCCCCCGCCCCAGCGCCCCCCCCCGCCCCCCTCACAGCGCCCCAGGGCGGGCACGTACACGTCGCTCTGGTGGGTGTAGACACGGTCGAACAGGGCCTCGGGCGCCATCCACTTCACGGGCAGCCGGCCCTGCGGACAGAGGCGTTGCTGCCGGGCGCCACCCTCCCTCCCCCGCGACCCGAACCCTCCCCGGGCGCGGCTCACGTTGGTGGTCTTCTTGTAGTAGTCCAGGTTGTGCACGTCGCGGGCCAGGCCGAAGTCCGCGATCTTCATCACGTTGTCCTCCGTCACCAGCACGTTCCGGGCCGCCAGGTCCCGGTGGATGCACTGGGGGCGGCGGAGGCCGGGCTGAGCACCCGCCAGCCCCGAGCGCCCCGGCCCCCCCGGTCCCCCACCCCCCCCTGGCCCCCCCCGGCCCCCCGGCCCCCCACCCCGGCCCCCACCCCGGGCGCCGGCCCCCCCGGTCCCCCAACCCCCCTGGGCCCCCCGGCCCCCCGGCCCCCACCCCGGGCCCCGGCCCCCTCACCTTCTGCGAGGCCAGGTACTCCATGCCCCGGGCCACCTGGTAGGCGCAGGACACCAGGTCCTTGCAGGTGAGCTGCTCCTCGGGCAGCTTGCAGGCGTCGAAGGCGTAGTCGGTGCCCGGGGGCCGCCGCGCCCGCAGGTACTCCCGCAGGTTCCCCTTGGCCGCAAACTCCACCAGCACGTACAGGGGCCCTGGCGGGGCACGGGCGCCTCAGGGGGGCCGCCGCCCTGTGCACCCCCGCCCTCTGGGCATCCCCCCCGTGCCCCTGCCCCGCCCCACGTGCACCCCTCCGCCCTGCGTGCACCCTCCCGCCGTGTGCACCCTCCCCCTCTGTGCACCCTCTCCCCTGCTGCGTGCACCTACCACCCTGCATGCACCCTCCCGCTATGTGCACCCTCCTCCCTCTGGGCACCCAGCGCCCTGCGTGCACCCTCCCTGCTGTGTGCACCCACCGCCCTGCGTGCACCCTCCTCCCTCTGGGCACCCATTGCCCTCTGTGCACCCACCGCCCTGCGTGCAGGCGCCCAGCAGGTTGATGATGTTCTTGTGCTTCCCGATCATCTTCATCATCTCCATCTCCGACACCAGGTCCGACAGGTCCTTGTCGGTGGCGTCATCTGTGCAGAGACGAGGCCCATCTGACAGTGCAGCCCGGCTCCCTGCGGGGGGGACCCCCCCCCGTGCTCTGTCCCCCTGCCCCCTGGCTCCCTGCACCCCTCACTCCCAGCTCCCTGCCCCCCTTCCCCGGCTCTCTGCACCCCTGCCCCCACCCCCGGCTCCCTGCACCCCCCCCCGGCTCCCTGCACCCCCCTCCCCGGCTCCCTGCACCCCTCCCCCCCCGGCTCCCTGCACCCCTCCCCTCCCCGGCTCCCTGCACCACCACCCCCGGCTCCCTGCACCCCTCCCCTCCCCGGCTCCCTGCACCCCTCCCCCCCCGGCTCCCTGCACCACCCCCCCCCCCCGGCTCCCTGCACCCCTCCCCCCCCGGCTCCCTGCATCACCCCCCCCGGCTCCCTGCATCCCCCCTCCCCGGCTCCCTGCACCCCTCCCCCCCCGGCTCCCTGCACCCCCGCCCCCCCCCGGCTCCCTGCACACACACACACACACCCCGGCTCCCTGCACCCCTCCCCCCCGGCTCCCTGCACACACACACACACACCCCCCTCCGTTCCCTGCACCCCTCCCCCCCCCCCCGGCTCCCTGCACCCCCCGCCCCGGCTCCCTGCGCCCCTCACCTTTCAGCATCTTCACGGCCACCGTGACGGGCTTGGTGGCCCGGTCCTTGTCGATGCCGATGGCCTCCGCCATGACCACTTGCCCAAAGCAGCCCTCGCCGAGGGGCTTGCCCAGGGTCAGCCTGCGGCAGGGGCAGAGGCGTGAGCCCGGCAGCCTCCGGGCGCCTCCCCGCGGCCTGGCCCCTCCGGCCGCACACCCGTCCCCCCCGGCCCCTGCCCGTACCCCTCTGCACCCAGCCAGGCCTCGCCCGGCAGCCTCCCGCCCCGCCCCCGCCCGCCAGGGCCCGCCCAGCGCTGCCCACACTGACCGGGCCCGGGGCAGCTCCCACTTGGGGTCGGCGGGCAGCTCCAGCTCGGACACGTTGGCCAGCGCGGGGCCCTCGCCCGAGGACAGCCGGGCGATGCGCACGAGCGGCGTGTTGGAGTTCATGGACGAGTTCGACTCCAGGGACACCTGCTTGGGTGGGAGCGGGTTGGCGCCGGGGGGCCGTGGGGGGGGGTGCGCCCGGGGCCTCCCTCCCCGGAGGCAGGGTCCCGAGGGCGGAGCCGGGGCCGGGGGGGGGGGCCGAGAGGGGGGGGTGCGCCCGGGGCCTCCCTCCCTCCCCGGAGGCAGGGGTTCCGAGGGCGGAGCCGGGGCCCGGGGCCGGGCGGGCGGGCACCTCCCTCGTTACCTGTCGCTTGAGCGGGAAGCGGGAGACCTTGTGCACGGCGGGCGCCAGGCCCTTCTTGGGGGGGCTGCGCAGGCGGCAGAGCGTCACGGCGGCCACCACCAGCACGAAGAGCAGGAAGCCCACACCGTAGCTGAGCACGCCCGCGTACACGCTGCCCGCCTCGCCCGCCTCCGCCGGCTCCTCCTCGGCTGCGGAGACACGAGCGTTGGGGGCCGGCCGCGGGAGCTGCGGGCGGGGCGGGGCGGCGGGCCCGGGGAGGTGCCAGCCACGGCGCCACACGCGCGCGGGCCCGGCCAGAGGCGCCGAGAGAAGGAGCCCAAGCAGAGCCACAGCACCCACGCCCGCCACCGGGGAGACGCCAAAGCCGCCGCCGCTCTGGTTTTCATTTGTGCTGATGTCAGAGAGGAAGGGAGAGGAGAGCGAGAAACATCCATGATGAAGAGCATCATGGATCGGCCGCCTCCTGCACGCCCCACCCTGGGGACGGAGCCCACAACGGGGCCTGTGCCCTGACGGGGAGTCAAACCCAGAGCCCTCTATCCACGGGGCCAGGCCGGACGTGAGCCCGGGCCCCGGCGGTCCCCGGCGGCTTTGGCGTGTCCCGAGCCAGCGCCCGAGGTGCAGCAGCAGCAGAGCCGGTACCTGGCAGCACCACCAGCCACGCAGAGTGATGGGAGAACCCGATAGAATTGCCCGCCAGACACGTGTACTCCCCCGCGTCCTCATAGGTGACATTGCGCAAGGACAGCACCTCTAGCTCCTTGTCGGTGGTGTTAGCGCCCGCCGTCTAGGAGAGAGAACAGAGCTAGGCCCGCCGCACCCGCACGAGCCAGCGTCCATGCGACGTCCCACCGGCTGCAAAGGAAACGCGCCGCCACCACGGCCACCGAACGTGGCCACGGCCACCACCGAACACGCCACCGCCACGGCCACGGCCACAGAGGCCACGGCCACCACCAAACACACCACGGCCACGGGCAAGGCCACGGCCACCGCCACGGCCACGGCGGCCGAGGGCCCTCCGCCGCGTGCGTCCACACCGAGCCCGAAGCCAGTCCCTTCACCGGCGAGTCCTCTGTCCCAGGTGAGCGCCAGGCGTGTGGCCAGCAGCGTGCGGGGTTAGCATGGACGCCGGGCGGGGGGTGGGAGGGCAGACAGGTGGGCAGAGGGGCAGGCAGACCAACGGGAAGTGAGCAGGCAGCGGGCCGGGGCCGGGGCGATGGGAGGAAAGCAGGTGCCACAGACGGAGGGCACGGCCCCTGCCAGGCTGAGGGCCTCCGGGCAGACGGGCGCAGGCAGGGACCGCGGGCCGGGGTCCAGGCAGGCGGGCGGGCGGGCGTCACAGGGAGGCAGAGGCGCCAGCGTGCAGCGTGAGGGTGTGCGGCTGGCGGGCAGCGAGCAGGACGGCGGGCGGGCGCGGGACAGGCGTCGGCGCTGGAGCTCGGCGTGCCAGGCAGCGTGGGACAGAGAGGTTACCTGCTCGGGGCCCGTGAACGCGCAGCCAAAAGGCCTTCTCAGACACGCCTATGAAATTGGAGGCTCGACAGAGGTACTCGCCCCCGTCGCGCGCGGACACATTGGCCAGGCGGAGGCGCGCGTCCGCCTCCACAGTCTCACTGATCCAGGACTGCGGGGAGAGAGAGCCGGCTCAGCCTGCCCCGGCGGGCGGCCTCGGATCTGAGACTCTGAGGCAGGACGCGGGAGGCCGGGGAGGCCGGACGGGGCGGAGCAGGCCAGGGGGGCTGCCTGGAGGAGGTGTGCAGGCCCCTCGTGGCGGTCGACGGCGGTTCCACGGGGAGCACCTTCCGTGCACCCGCCCTCCCCAGCACGGAGCACCGGCCTGCAGGCTCCCGAGAGGCCCTGGGGGTGCTCGACCCCCCCCCCATCCCCCCCGAGCCCGGCCGCCCCTGGTGACGCCAGACAGCTCACGTGCTGACCAGGCCGCAGACTCCACAGGCGGCCGGCGGCCTCAGCCCGCGCCGTCCCCACCCCGCCCCCCGCCTGTCTGGTCTCCGAAACAGATGTTTCTCTTTGGGCTGCGAGTGTCGCAAGCACCGAGCCGGGTGGCCCGGCAGAGCCCCGGGAGGCCGGCTGGGGGGCGCTGACTGCCCGGCTCAGGGGCACCGGGACCGAGCCGCAGGGGAGGAGCCGGGCCGGGGCCTCCTCGGAGCCGCGGCGGCCGCCCCCGCCCCCGCCCGCCCGGCGGCCCCCCGCGCCCACCTTGAGCACGGTGACGTAGGGCGTGCCGTCGGGCCCCACTTTGCTGCCGTTGACCTCCACGTGCTTGAGCCACTGGATGTGGGGCTGTGCGTCGCTGTACACCTTGCAGTGGAACTCCACGTCGCTGCCCAGCACGGCCGTCTGGTTGGCCGGCAGCCCCGCCTGCAGGATGGGCCGGTGCGGGGAGCGCTCTGCGGCGGACGGACAGACAGACGGGGGCTCAGGGACGCCCGGCCGTCTCCTGACCTCCTGGGTCCCCCACCGCCCCGGCCCCCGACCGCCCCGCCCCCCACCGCCCCGGCCCCCGACCGCCCCGGCCCCCCACCGCCCGGCCCCCCCACCGCCCCGGCCCCCCACCGCCCCGGCCCCCGACCGCCCCGCCCCCCACCGCCCCGGCCCCCCCACCGCCCGGCCCCCCCACCGCCCGGCCCCCCCACCGCCCCGGCCCCCACCGCCCCGGCCCCCACCGCCCCGGCCCCCACCGCCCCGGCCCCCACCGCCCCGGCCCCCCCACCGCCCCGCCCCCGACCGTCCCGGCCTCCCCACCGCCCCGCCCCCCCACCGCCCGGCCCCCCCACCGCCCCGGCCCCCACCGCCCCGGCCCCCACCGCCCCGGCCCCCACCGCCCCGCCCCCGACCGCCCCGGCCCTGACCGCCCAGCCCCCCCACCGCCCCGGCCCCCCCCACCGCCCAGCCCTAACCGCCCCGGCCCCCCCGACCGCCCAGCCCTGGCCGCCCCGGCCCCCCCACCACCCGGCCTCACCCAGCACGTCCAGCGTGTAGGTCTGCCGGATGCTGCCCAGCCGGTTCTGCACCACACACGTGTAGTTGCCGCGGTCGGAGGGCACCACGCTCTCCATGACCAGGCTCCACTGCTGGTGCCGCAGCTGCGGGCACACGGGAGCGGGCACACGGGGTGAGCAGAGGGGGGAGCGGGCACACGGGGTGAGCAGAGGGGGGAGCGGGCACACGGGGTGAGCAGAGGGGGGGAGCGGGCACACGGGGTGAGCAGAGGGGGGAGCGGGCACACGGGGTGAGCAGAGGGGGGAGCGGGCACACGGGGTGAGCAGAGGGGGGAGCGGGCTCACGGGGTGGGCGGAGGGGGGAGCGGGCACACGGGGTGAGCAGAGGGGGGAGCGGGCACACGGGGTGAGCAGAGGGGGGAGCGGGCACACGGGGTGAGCAGAGGGGGGAGCGGGCACACGGGGTGAGCAGAGGGGGGAGCGGGCACACGGGGTGAGCAGAGGGGGGAGCGGGCACACGGGGTGAGCAGAGGGGGGAGCGGGCACACGGGGTGAGCAGAGGGGGGAGCGGGCACACGGGGTGAGCAGAGGGGGGAGCGGGCACACGGGGTGAGCAGAGGGGGGAGCGGGCACACGGGGTGAGCAGAGGGGGGAGCGGGCACACGGGGTGAGCAGAGGGGGGAGCGGGCACACGGGGTGAGCAGAGGGGGGAGCGGGCACACGGGGTGAGCAGAGGGGGGAGCGGGCACACGGGGTGAGCAGAGGGGGGAGGGGGCACAGGGGGTGAGCGGAGGGGGGAGCGGGCACACGGGGTGAGCAGGGGGGGGAGCGGGCACACGGGGTGAGCAGAGGGGGGGAGCGGGCACACGGGGTGAGCAGAGGGGGGAGCGGGCACAGGGGGGGAGGAGAGGGGGGGAGGGGGCGCAGGGGGTGAGCAGAGGGGGGAGCGGGCACGGGGGGTGAGCAGAGGGGGGAGCGGGCACACGGGGTGAGCAGAGGGGGGAGCGGGCACACGGGGTGAGCAGAGGGGGGAGCGGGCACACGGGGTGAGCAGAGGGGGGAGCGGGCACACGGGGTGAGCAGAGGGGGGAGCGGGCACACGGGGTGAGCAGAGGGGGGAGCGGGCACACGGGGTGAGCAGAGGGGGGAGCGGGCACACGGGGTGAGCAGAGGGGGGAGCGGGCACACGGGGTGAGCAGAGGGGGGAGCGGGCACACGGGGTGAGCAGAGGGGGGAGCGGGCACACGGGGTGAGCAGAGGGGGGAGCGGGCACACGGGGTGAGCAGAGGGGGGGAGCGGGCACACGGGGTGAGCAGGGGGGGGAGCGGGCACACGGGGTGAGCAGAGGGGGGGAGCGGGCACCAGCGGGCACGGGGTGAGCAGAGGGGGGGAGCGGGCACACGGGGTGAGCAGGGGGGAGCGGGCAGGGGGGAGCGGGCACACGGGGTGAGCAGAGGGGGGGAGCGGGCACACGGGGTGAGCAGAGGGGGGGAGCGGGCAGCACGGGGACAGGGGGGGAGCGGGCAGACGGGGGAGCGGAGGGGGGGGAGCGGGCACACGGGGTGAGCAGAGGGGGGGAGCGGGCAGCCGGGGGTGAGCGGGCAGCCGGGGGCAGCGGGCAGCCGGGGGGAGCAGGCAGCCGGGGGGAGCGGCACCGGGGAGGCCGGGGTCCCACCTTGATGCCCCCGATGCGGTGTTCGCCCCGGAACTCCTTGCCGTTCTTCAGCCAGGAGATGGTGGGCGTGGGGTTGCCGGCCGCCGGGCAGCGGAAGCGCACGGTGTTGGCGGCGGGCACGGCCAGCAGCTTCTTCTCCATCCGCTCCGGCCGCGTCCAGTAAGGGGCCCCTGCTGGGGGGGCACGCGGGGCCTGTGACCGGCGCGGGGGACACCCCTCCCGGGACACCACAGGCCCTCCCTGTGCACCCCCCCCAGCGCCTTCTCTCTAAGCTTGTTTGGTTTTATTTATTTCACTTCTTATTCCTCGTCCCAGGACGAGTTCCCGCTGGTTTTAGGGGGAGTGGAGGGGAGGTGAAAGGCAGAGGGGAGCACTGATGTGAGAGAAACACACCGAATGGGTGCCTCCTGCCCGCGCCCAGCCAGGCCCAGACCGAACCCGGCTCTTCAGTCCATGGGCCGGTGCTCCCTGCGCTGAGCCAAGCCGGCCAGGACCCCAGGGTGCTTTCTGGCAGGGGAGGTCTCCGAGGGGAGCCCCACACCCAGCTGGCAGGGGCACAGCGCCCAGAACCAGAAGCCTGGAGGCACTGGGTGCGCTGAGCCTGCAAGCCGAGCCACCTCTGCAGCAGGCGCTCAGGCCTGTGGGCAGCGGGAGGGACAGAGGGAGGGACAGACAGCGGAGGGACAGAGGGAGGGACAGACAGCGGGAGGGACAGACAGCGGAGGGACAGAGGGAGGGACAGACAGCGGGAGGGACAGAGGGAGGGAGGGACAGGGTGACAGGAGGCCCCGCCCACTCTCCTCCCCCCAGGCCTGACTGGTTTTTCTCCTTCTCTGGCCGGTGGGGGAGCCTCCTGAGCCTCCTGCCCTTTGGAGGCCGGGCGGGCTGGAGGCCTGGAGGGCGGGCGGGCGGGCTGGAGGGCGGGCGGGCGGGCTGGAGGGAGGGCGGGCGGGCTGGAGGGAGGGCGGGCGGGCGGGCGGGCAGGCAGCCGGGTGGGCGTCCCCACAAGCTTCCCCCCCCAGGCCCCCCATGACCGGGCAGCCACCTCACAGAGGGCTGAGGCCGGGGGGGAGGAGCGTCTGGGTCCAGGGTCCGAGGCCGGGGGCAGTGGTGTGACCACCTCTGGAGGGCAGCCCTGCGGGACCCTCAGCGTCCAGGGCGGCCGGGACGGGGGTGGGGCACTGGAGCGTGAGGCTGGGAGAGGGCAGGGGCCGCCTAGGGGGTCGCCAGGGCCGCCTGGATCTCAGACGCCCAGGGCTCCCCGCTCTGGCCCTCACCACCTTGTCCGCTGGACCCCAAGGGCCAGCCCCTTCACGCTGGGCACAGCCGCCTGCCCGCCAGGCCGGCATCAGGACGCACACCCACAGCCACCAGGGGGCGCTGCAACACCCCTTCCCAGGAAAGGTGCCCGCCCTGGCCGCGTCCCCTCTGCACGGACTGTTTGCCCCCACCCCCCACCCTTAGCCCTGGCCCCCGCTGCCACTGAACCCCACCCTGGTACCCTAACACCCAGGGCGGACCCTCCACAGGCCACACACCCCAGCCCAGCCCCCTTGTCTGCCCCCAGAGCTCAGGGCCACCCCACATGGAGGGGACCCCGCTCATAACCAAAACAGGGATGTCTCTCACAGCGGGGGAGCAAGTGGTCCCATGCCTGAGGGGGCGGGACGGGGGCGGGGTGTGTCTCCGGGCAGGTCTTCAACCCAGACCAGCCGGGAGCCTGGGCCTGGCTCACCTGTGTCCTCTGCCTCGTCCTCCCCATCTTCATCGTCTCCCGAGGACGGGTCATCTGCAGGGCAGGGAGAGGGCCATGGAGGGGGCGTGCCCACCCAACGGGGCAGGGGAGGCCGTGCCCACCCAACGGGGCAGGAGGGGGCCGTGCCCACCCCCATCCAGGCACCCCTCCTCTCCTGACCTGCCTCTGGCCCAGGAGCCCGGGGTTTGTCCTCCCGGCGACCCCGTGCCCTCCTCCCCGCCGGGCCCTCGCCGGCACCCACCTGTCACCCGCACGCTGAAGCGGCACAGCTCGCGCTGGGTGGGCCGCTGCCGGCAGCTGTAGGCCCCCGCGTCCTCCTGGGAGGCGTTGAGCACCTGCAGCCGCCGCGGCCCCAGCAGCACGCGTTCGGAGGGAGCCAGCCCCGCCCCGTCCTTGGCCCAGACGGTGGGCCCCGCGGGGACGCCCCCGGGCGGGCGGCAGCTCAGCTCCACGGTGTCCCCGCTGCCGAACACCAGCTGCTCCTGCTGGGGCGGCTCCGGCCCCGGGGCCTCTGCGGGGCGGGGCGGGGCGGGGCGGTGAGCACCGGGCGGGCTCAGGCGCAGCGGGCTCAGGGCCCCGGGCCTCTGCGGGGCGGGGCGGGACGGTGAGCACCGGCCGGGCTCAGGCGCAGCGGGCTCAGGGCCCCGGGCCTCTGCGGGGCGGGGCGGGGCGGGACGGTGAGCACCGGGCTCAGGGCCCCGGGCCTCTGCGGGGCGGGGCGGGACGGTGAGCACCAGGCCGGGCTCAGGCGCAGCGGGCTCAGGGCCCTGGGCCTCTGCGGGGCGGGGCGGGACGGTGAGCACCGGCCGGGCTCAGGCGCAGCGGGCTCAGGGCCCGGGGCCGTGGGGTCCGCGGGTCTGGGTAACCGAGGGCCTGCACCACAGCCCGGTCCCGCAAGCCACCGAGGACGGCTGGGCATTCCCAGTGCAGCCTCGCCTGCGGGCCGGTCCCGGGACCGCGGCCACGGGCACGGCGCTCGGCTCAGGGCTCAGGCAGGTGCCCGGCTCGCAGGCCGCACGCAGGGCCGACAGCCCACCGCCGCCTCAGCACCACGGACCTTCCTTCTCGGAGTCCTGCCAGCCGTTCAGGACGCAGAACCCATTCTGCTCGGGGCGAAGGGAGCGGGACCCCGTTTTACAGGCGGCAGCACAGGCTGGGGAGAGGGGCCCGGCCGGCGTGGCTCAGAGGCTGAGTGTCGGCCCAGGAACCAGGGGGTCAGGGTTCGAACCCCGGTCAGGACCCAGGCCTGGGTTTCAGGCTCCATCCCCAGCGGGGGGCGTGCAGGAGGCAGCCGATCATCGATGCTCTCTCATTACTGATGTTTCCCTCTCTCCCCTTCCTCTCTGAAATCAATAAAAGTACATACTTTTAAAAGTATCACAGGAGGAGGCCACCCCGCGCGCCAGCGGCTGCCCAGCTCCCCGGAGGCCAGCGAGGCGGGGGACCCGAGGACACGCCGCCGGTTGGGCTGACCACCACCCGGCCTCCCTGCCAGGCCAGACAATGCCCGGCGAGGCGGCAGCCGGGCTGCGGCCCAGGACGGCCAGGGTGGTCCGGCCGCACAGGCCCCCGCCCGCCCGCCCGCCCGCCCGCCGGTCGGCAGCGCCGTTACTTGTCATTCTGCCGACGCGTGGCCTAGATTCGAGGCCCAGCTGCCCTCTGGGGCCGGCTCCCCGGACAGGCCGGCCGGGCCACCGCGGGGTCCTCCCAGGCCCATGCCCATGGACAGGGCGAGCGGAGGCGTCTGAGTCCGTGTCCGTGGGGACCTCTGGTGCAGACACCCGGCCCGGCCTCCAGCCCCCAGCCTGGCCGCCGTGCCTGTGGGGACCACCCAGCGCTGGGAGCCGGCGGAGGCCCCCCACAGGCCCAGGATGGGCTGGGGGGGCAGCCTCAGCCCCGGCCCCGGCCAAGGGCAACAGCATTGGTTCCGGTCTGGCCTGGGCAGGGAGGCATCGGCACAAGGACTGGCTTCAGTCTAGTCCAGCCGGGGCCGGAGGGACAGAGCGCCCCAGGTCAGACACACCCGGCAGCCATCTGCAGAGGAGGGTGAGGGGCTGACCCCTGACCTGCCCGCCACCCTGCTCAGCTGGGTGCCTGCATAGGCCAGAGCCTCCCAGACCAGGCCAGTCTCCACCCCTGCAGACCCAATGCACCGGGCCCACTCAGAGCCATGGGGGACGCCACTCAGAGCCATGGGGGACGCCACTCAGAGCCATGGGGGACGCCACTCAGAGCCATGGGGGACCCACAGAGAGCCATGCACCCCAGAGAGCCACAGGGCGGAGTGCGTGGTGTCAGCGGGGACACAGCATCCAGCTCGGACCGGAGGAAGGCGCTCAGAGAGAGCCGGGTGGAGTGTGGAAGCTGCCGCTCCCCACACCAGGGACAGGCTTTGTTTCTAAAACACATATACCTTCACTGATCTCAGAGAGGAAGGGGAGAGACAGCACCCGTGATGAGAGAATCAGGGATCGGCTGCCTCCGGCACGCACCGCTCAGGGGACGGAGCCCGCAGCCCAGGCTCGTGCCCCAGGGACAGGCACCGCGCAGGGACCCTGGCCCCGGGCAAAGCTCCGGCCGCCCCTCCCCGGAAACCTGGGAAGTTTCATAACCAAGTCAGGGGAGAGGGGGCTGGGGGGTTGGGCGGGCTAATGAGGGCTTAGGGATTATCCGCCTAATCCTCCTACAACCCCTCCATTATCAGCCTCCGGGGGCAGGTGAGGAGCCCGGGGGGCAGCGGGAGCCGACAGCCCGGGCAGGGCCAGGGGTCAGGGGTCAGGAAGCACAGCCCCCACCCCAGCTCATTCACTTGTGAACCACGCAGGCCGGTGGCCCGATGGGGAGCCCACCGCCTCCAGGAGAGACCTTCCGCTGCAGGCCGTGGAGAGACGGGGTCAGTGGCCAACACGGGGCCCTACAAGCTCAGGGGGACGGGCCGAGACCAAAGCCACCACTGGCGCCTGCGAGGACGCGCCGAACTAGCCACAGCAGCGGGGCGGGTCAGGCCTGGGGGCCGCGCGTCCTAGGCCCGCCGTTGCGGGCGGACAGCGGTCAGACTTCACCTCCGCAGGGGCCGAGTCCTGCACTCAGATAACACGCCTCGGAAAGGACCTGCCTGGCCCTCCGGGCCCGGGCGCACGGGGACCACTGTTATCTGGCTCCCGCATGCCACACGGTCGCTCCCTGCGGGAAGGCCGCCACCCGCGCCCGGCGACCTCAGGGACGGCCGCCATTCAGCCCCGGAGCTCTGCTCCCCGGCAGCGATCAGGACTTCTCCGAGCCTGGACCTTCTCAGGGCACAGCCCCCCGGGGGCCCTGAGGCGGAGGGAGGGGCCTGGGCTCCGCCGGGTTAATGAACCACCAGCGGCTTCGGAGGCTCAAAGTCCAGCCACCGGGGACCGAGGAGGTGGGAGAGGCTGCAGCCAGGCCTCCCTCCCCCTGATGCTCAGCACAGGGACCCCCGGCCGGCAGGCCAGCCCTGGGGCGCCTCCTGCTGCCCATCCCTCTTCCCGGAGGGGGACCCCCGCCCCCGGGAGAGCAGGGCCCCCTGGGGAGCAGGGGCTGCTTCTGGGGCTGGGCGGCCAGCAGCACACACGGCCCCACTGTCCCTGACCCCGGCCAGCTGGCTCCTGGCTCCTGTCCCGGGGGAGGGCCGGCGGGACCTCTGGAAATTTCACGGGAACTCTGTATTTTTCCTGCCCGGCCCACCTCTTGGAGGAACCGGATTAAGTTTATTGACCTATCCACTCACTACCTGTTCCTCCAGCTCCCGGGGCGGGGCGGACGCTCAGAGGCCCAGGCTCCTTCCCGGCCTCGGCGTGGGGCCCTCCGGTCCGTCTGGCCGCTGCCCGCATCCTGGGGTGGAAGCGGAGTCCCAGGCCCGCTGGGGAGGGGTGCGGGCGCCTGCCCGCCCCCTCGCTGACATCGCCGGGAGTAATATCTTCATCTGAATGCCAATGGGAATGCTAATGGGGTCCCGCCGGCCGCGCCCCGGGAAGCGGGCGCCAAAAGCGCGCGCTGACCTCGCGGCCCCTGTCACGCCGGAGTGACACGCCATTCAGCGGCCCTTCATTCATAAAATGACATTGTTCCGGGCGGCCGGGGGCGCGGGCCGGGCCGCCATCTGCCCGCCCGGCCGCTCGCACCTCCCGCCGGCCCTGCGTCTGCGGCCGCCGGGCACAAAGGAGCGGCTGTTCGGCGCCCGCCGGGCGGGGCTGAGCTCACCGGCGGCCGCCCTCCGCGCCCCGCGGGGGGCAGGGTGCCCGCAGCCCCGTCCCGTCCGCGCCGGGAGGGACGGTCCCCCCGCGGGCTCCCCGCGGCCGCCGGCTCCGGGGCGGCATCCCGCACCTCCGGGCGGCGCGCGTGCGGGCGGGGCCGGGCGCACAGACCCGCTGCCGGGCCTCGGGACCCCCGACGTCCCGGACCCTGACCGCCGGCGGGTCCGCGGCTCCATCCCGCCCGGAGCGCGGCTGGCGTCCGGTGCGCCCCGCGGGGCAGACACCGTCCCCACCGGCGGGGGGGCCCCCGGGAGGCACCGGTCCTCCCCCCCCCAGAGCCCGGCCCCGCTGCGGACCGGCCCTGGCGGGAGCCGGGCCCGCGGAGCGGGGAGCCGCACCAACAGCGGGAACTCCGGCCGCGCACAGCGCAGCGCAGCCCGGAGCCCGGAGCCCGGGGGCAGCCGGCCCTCCGACAGTGCCCGGGGCGGGGCGGCCGCGGACCCCGCCGCCAGCCGCGGCCCCGGAGCCAGTCCCCGGCGCCCTGGGACCCGCGCCCTCCCGGGGCCGCCCGCCGCCCGCTTACCTGCCACTCTCCGCACGACGCGCCGCTCCGCGCCCGGGGGCCCCGCGGCGCCGGCCACCACGGCGGCCGCGCAGAGCGCCAGCGCCCAGGCCGGGGCGCCCATGGCGGCGGCGGGTCCTAGGTGCGCGCGGGCTGGCCGCCCATGTCCGTCCGTCCGTCCGTGCGCTCCGGTCCGCGGCGGGAGGCGCCGCTCGCGCGGGGTCTGCGGGAGGCGGCGGCGGTGACCCGGGGGCCGGGCGCGCCGGGGGGAGCGGCGGTGGCGGCTCCGCGCCCGGTCCCGGGACCCCGGGCCGCCCCGCCCGCCGCCGCCCCCCGGCGCTCCGGGCCGCCTGGGCCGCCGCCTCCTCCCGCCGGTCCCTCCGCCCCTTCCCTCCCCGGCGGCCGCTGAGCCCTCCCAGGGCGGCGGCGGCAAACTTTCCGGAGCGGGAAGCCCGCGCCCGCCGGCCGCCCCGCTGCACGGAGCGCTCCGCCCGGCCCGCCGCGCGCCCGCCCGCCGCCCCCCCCGCCGCCCCTCCGCGCCCGGCCCAGCCACCGACCTGCGCCCGGCGCCCGGCGCCCGCTGCGGAGCCCCTTCGCCCGGCCCGCGGCCCCGGCGCCCCGCGCTGCCCTCCCGCGCCGGCCGGTGCGTGTCCCCGGCGACCAGGACGGGACGCGGCACCGCTGCCCGCGCCGCTGCCTCCGCCGCCGCCACCGCGCACTGAGCCCGGCCGGCGGCAGCCAGAGGGCCGGCCCGCGCCCGCCCCGCCCCCGCCCCGCCCCGCCCGCCCCGCCCGCCCCGCCGCGACGGGGCGGCCCCTCCCTCCCCTGGGGCGGGCCGGGGGCGGGGCCGCGCTCCTGCCCGCCGAGGGGATTAGCGGGGGTGAGGCCCGCGGGGGCGCCGGGCGGTCTCGGAGGGCGTGGGAGCCCAGGGGAGGCGAGGGGGGTCCCGGCCCCCCCGCCGGGCGCGCAGGGAGGCCCGGCACAGACCTGGATCGCCCGGCGCGCACCGGCATCTCCCGCCGCTCAGGGGGTCCCCGTGGGCGAAGCGGGTCGAGAGGCTGCAAAGCCAAGGAGCCGCTCCCGCTGAGCCCCGAGGTGTGCGCAGCTCCCCTCGGTGGGGCGTGGAGGGGCGGGGTGCCCCCGGGGTGCAGGACCAAGTCTGTAGCTGAGCTGCCCCAGAGGCATCAGATGGAGGGCAGGGGCTGAGGAAGCACCTCGGGAGCCAGGGGCAGAGCCTGAGGTGTGCCCGCTGGGCAGGACCCCAGGGGACGGCTCCTGGCCCACCTTCAGGCCCGCCCAGGAGGGTCAGCGTCCGCAGGAGCCAGAGGGGCCCCCTGGGCGTGGCTCTGGGACTCAGTTTGCTCACCTGGAAAATGGGCATGAGCACCCTCTGTGACCGGCTGCTTGGGCTAAGCACGGCCCCCAGCCGCTGAGGCCAGACTTGGAGGCACAGGGAGGGCCCAGCCCCAGGGAGCCCTCTAGCCCGCCCGCAGGCGAGCACCTCTGCCCTTCCCGCCACCCCAGCCCCTGCTCTGCCCAGGCCCGTGTCTCCCGGACAGGCCGGGGCCCGCTGAGCCCCGCGTGGGCCGCCCCTGCACCCCAGTCTCAGCCCAGGCCACCCACCGGGTCCTCCCCAGGATGCAGCCCAGGGCCCGGGACACCCTCTGCCCCAATCTGTCAATCAGTCACTAATCAGCTGCAGGGTGGGTGTGGGGGGCTGGCTCCGTGGGCCTGAACCCCTGGTTTCCTTTGGATGAAGTCAGTAGGCCGGCCGGAGTTGGGGGGGGGGGCGCGAGGAGGGGACCAGTCACCCACGGCTGGCCTCCCACGGGACCCTCCCGAGGCCCGAGGGCTCTGCGTGCCCCGTCGGTCCCCTCCCTGCCCGGAGGGGAGCATCCTCCCTTCCTGAGCAGCTCCCTGCCCCGGCCCTGAGCCTGGGAGGGTGCTGGGGGTACTGAGGGCCCAGGTGGCTGCTCTCCAAGTCCCCCACCCCGTCCTGTCCCACCAGCCACACCATAGCAGGCGTCCACTGCCTCCTGCCCTCCGGCTGCTGGGAGGGTTTGGCCAGCAGGCAGGGCCCGGCACACCGGCCGCCTGCCTCTCCCCAGGCCGGCGGGGAGGCGAGCAGACCCGGCCGACCCCGCACCTGCAGCCCCCACCCCCACACCCACCCCCGCACCTGCAGCGCCCCCCACCCCGGGGGTCTGGGACCAGGAGCTGCAGGCTGGCTCCCTCCCGCTCGGGCTCCTGCCTCCCAGCCTCCGGGCTCCGCGTCCCGGGCTGCGGCTGCCCCACTCCAGCCCTGCCCCTGCCCCTGTGGTCGCGTGGCCTCCCACGGTGGATAGGACACGGTCATCGGTGCTGGGCCCACCGCGATCTCCCCAGGAGACCCCTCGCCTCCAGAGCTGCACCTGCAAAGCCCCTCCTCCCAAAAGAATGCACAGGGCGGGGGCGGGGCCCTCTGCCCCCCACACCCCGTCTGCCTGGTCCTGGGGGACGCCCTCCAGGGCACGGTCTGTGGCGTTCAGGCCGGAGGTCAGGGCCTCTGGTCGCCCGGGCTGACCCAGCCAGATTGCTGCCGGAGGGTCTGAGTGACCCGTGTGGCCAGCACCAGGAGCCCGGCCGCGGCCCGGGAGGGGCTGCCCGGAGGTGTGGTCAGAGAGGAGATGAGTGTCCGCGTCCTCCGGAGTGTGGTGTGTCCCTCAGGCCTTCCTTCTGGGCGCAGGCCAGGCCCCTGCTCACCACCACCTCTGTCACGTCCGTACACCAGCCACCAGCAGCCTGACTGCGCATAGCCCCCGGGGAACCGCTCAGGACCCTCTGCGACCTCTCACAGCACAGGCCGGGCCGGGGAGCCAGGCGGGGTGCAGAGCACCCCTCAGGACTCGCCTCCCTGGCCCCCCCCCCCCGCACGCCCACCCGTCTCCCAAGGCCCAGACCCGTGGTCTCCTGGGTGAAGGTGAGTGTGGGAGGGCTGAGGGCAGCCCGGCCCGGCCCGGCCCGGCGGTGACTCAGCGCGGCTTGCCGGGGCCTGTGCCGCTGCCTGCGCTGCGAAAGGGCCTGGTGGGAGGGGAGCGGGGAGCGGCGCCGGGGAGCAGGGCTGCATTCACCCTCCTCTCTCCCCGCACCAGGCCCAGCCGGTGGTGGACGTGGCGGTGAGGGGCGTGCAGCCAGGGCCCCTCCCGATGTGACCCGAACCACCCACCCCCCGCGTGCCACCCGCAGCCCTGGCAGGCCCCGTGCCCGCCAGGCCGCTGCCGGGCCCTGCTCACGCCCTGCCCTCTGCCCCGACCCCCCTTCCCAGGCTCCACCCGCCCCGGCAGCTCACGGCGCGGCCCTCACCCCGTCCGGGAGCCGCGAGGGCCCTGCGTGCGGGGGCCCGGGGGGGGCCCGGGACGGTAACCCCCTGAGCTGGGCCTCGGACGGCCTCGGCTCTGGCCCACGGTAGGCGATGCCTGCCTTTTGGTTTATTCTCAGAACTCGGAGGAGGATTAGGCTAAAAAGCACCATTGACTGGCCCGTGGCCACGGAAACGGGGCTTTGAAGAACACGGACGAGAGAAGGTAGTTCCAAACGCCCGGCCAGCCCGACTCTGCCGGCCAATGCCTGTCGCCGGGCTCCGAGCTTCCCGGCGGGCCGGGCGACAAGGGCCGCGCGTGAGTCACGGCGGGCGCCTGCCGCCGGCACAATCCGGCCTTTCTGCCCCGTTCCCTCGGGCCTCGGGGCCTCAGGCCCTGACTTCAGGTTCAGAAAATGTGGCTGCTTCCTGATGAGCGAGAAGAGGAGACACAGGAGAGTGGGGGGGTGGGGGCTTAGGCTGCCCTGAGCTCCGACCGAGGCGGCGGCGGGGGGCGGGGGGGGGGTTGCTGTGCCCTGTGGAGGGGCCGGAGGGAGCTGGTGGGGAGAGTGGGGGGAGGGGGTGGGGGGATAGGGGGCAGGAACGTGGCGGGGACCAGAGGTAGCTGGTGGGGAGAGTGGGGGGAGGGGGGAGGGGGTGGGGGGACAGGGGGCAGGAACGTGGTGGGGGCCGGCGGCGGCCAGGGAGGGGTTAAGGCTGCAGCTCCCGGGCTGGGCTGGCGGGGGCCAGGCCGGTAGCCGCCGAGCAGCTCAGAAATCTATTTTCCTAAGCACTTGGCATTTGCCTAAAACCTCAAGTGTATTTTCCCTCCGTTTTATTTTTTCTTTGACCCCAAACTCTGGTAAATTTAAGGGAAATTTAATTATGATGTTTTGGGTCCATTTACACTTAGACCTTCTCGGCGTTTTTTTCCGAGGCCGTGGGGGCTCGGCACGTCTCGGGGACTCCTAAACCAGCGTTTTTATTATTATTATTTTTTGAAAAGGCTGCGTCCCGCCCCCCCCTCCGCCCCCAGCACAGCCTTCCTGCCAAGAATAAACAAGCCACTCCGCAGGAGCCCCGGCCCGGCCCAGGCAGCCCGGCCGCCTCCTCCGCCCGGGGCCGCCCCCAGGGAGGCCCTTCCCCGGGGCCTCTGGCCTGCCGGGGCCTCTGGCCTGCCGCCGCCTCTGCCGCCGCCTCCAGGAAGCCTGCGAGCTTTGCCCACCTCCCGGCCTCAGCCCCGGGGCCTGAGCCCCCTGGGCCCCGGCGGGTCCCTGCACAGGGCGCCCGTGGACCGCCCCAGCCGCTGGCTCAGCCGCAGGTCACCGTTCAGCCCAGCACCAGGCCCGTGGGCAGGCGGGGACGCGGGGCATGGACTGGGGGGGCGGGGTATGGCCGCCCCAGGCGCCGGGAGGCTTTGGCTGAGCTCAGGGAGGGAGGGGAGCCCTCTGCTGTATGTAGGGGGCCCGGACCCCCCAGCAGCACTGATCCCGCCCACCGGGGCCGGGCACCCAGCAGCCAGAGGGAGCAGGCAGCCCCCATCCCCCCGCCCCCTGGGTCCGGCCGGATGCTGGCGCCGCGCTGCCCGGAGCTAACTGGAGGAGGCAGCGTGTGCTGGGCAGACGGGCCGGGTGGGCAGGGGCCGCCGCGGTCAGGACCCCGCTCCCTGAGGGGGCCCTGCCCGGCCCACCCTGAGCCATGACCCCTGCGCCCAGCCGAGGCCAGGCTCTCTGCCCGGGGGAGAGAGCGTAGGGGGCACGGCCCCGAGCCAGGCTGCCCCCGGCCAGCTCAGCCCCTGGCTGGTGACGCCAGGGTGCTGGGCAGGGCGAGAGCCGCAGGGCCAGTGGCCTGGGGTGGGCGGGTCCCGCCCAGCACCACCTGAGGTCTCTCTCGGCGCCCTGGGCCTCAGTTTCCCCTCCGTAGGCTCTAACAGCACCTCCCGGAGGGCGTGGGAGGCAGGAGGGGCTGAGGGGGCGCCGAGGGCTCAGGAGGGGGGCCTGGCTCGGGGTTCCAGGAGAGAGGCTCTGGTTGGGCTCCGCTGGCCCCCAGCGGAGAGGTGGGGGTGGCTGCTGGTGGGACCTCCCCCCACACCCAGCTGCCGGGCCTCCAGGGGCGAGGCTGTGGTTTGAGTGGGGGTCAGCCCGGCTGGTGTGGCTCAGGGGCTGAACGCCGACCTATGAACCAGGATCTGATCCCGATCCAGGGCACAGCCCAGGTTATGGGTTCGATCCCCAGTGTGGGGCGTGCAGGGGCAGCTGATCCATGATTCTTTCATCATGGATGCTTCTGTCTCTCTCCCTCTCCCTTCCTCTCAGAAATCAATAAAAATATAGACTTTTAAAAAGTCAAGCCCTGATTCCTGTGGGACCAGCAGGGTGGGGGCCGAAGCCAGTGCTCCTGCAGGAGGCTGGGCCGCTGTGGGTCCCCCGGCGCCAAGCTTCTCGAACCCTGGCCGGTGGAGACCCAGGGGCGGGCCCGGGCGGGCGCCAGGGAGCAGTGTTCGTTTAACCCTGCGAGCTGCCCAACGCGGTCAGTACTGAACCATTTTACAGATGGGGAGTTGAGGCACAGCGTGGCGAACCCCTTACAGGCAGTCTGTCCTTACAACGGTTTGCTGTGGGTCGGCTCGGGCCCTGGGGTAGCATGGCCTCCCAGGGGCCCCCACTCAGAGGGCGACGTGGGGTGCGGGGCCCCGGGAGGTCCTGGGGGGCTGCTGGCCCCTCGGCATCCGGTCCCCACGCAGCCCCAGCCCCGGGAGCTCCTCCGCCCGGTGTGCGAGCTCTCGGGGCTGGTCCGGGGCGGAGGGGAGGCCTGAGGGACAGGGAGCCCCGGGCGGCCAGCGGGGTCTGGCTCCTAATAGAGCTGTCATGTGGTCCTCCCTCCCAGCCACGCCCGCCGCTCCTGCCCGCCGCTGACAGCTTCATCGGCCAGCGGCCTGCTCCCCGGAACGTGACCGGGCAGGGGCGCTGGCTGGAGAGGTGCCCGGCACCCCCCACGCAGAGCCAGTCCGCACCGGGCCCACGGTCTGCACCCCAGGACAGAGGGGCGGCCCCGGGCCCCAGCCGGGGCTCAGGGTGCCAGTGGGTGGGGGCTGGGCTAGAGGCTGGGAAGGAGAGGCCTGGACATGGGGAACCCGGGGCGGGGAGGGGGGCTGGGGGGGCAGCGTGAGGCCGGGCAGGGCGGTTCCCCGAGGGGATGGGTGGACGGGTCCCCCCCTGCAGCCAGCCCGCTCTGGGGGCCCTGCCCAGCCCACCTGGCCCGATGATGACCGATGACCGATGACCGAGGCGGCCACCGGGGCAGGTCTGCGGCTGGGGGGGCGGGGCCCCCTAGGGCCTCGGAGCGGAGCGGGTTCCAGGCCCGGTTATCTCGGACGGACGGGGTCTGTGAGGCCTCCGTGAGGATCAAAGGGGCTTATCGGCCTGGGCTCCCTTCCCACGCCCCCCGCCTCCCGCTCCACAGCCTCTGCCTGGAGTTCCCTGCTGCCCGCCCCCCAGCTGACCCTCCCTCCCCACTCCCGTCCTCCGGGACCCGGGCCAGGGCTTCCCGGCCCCGTGACTCCACGCTGAGCCCCAAATCCACAGGGCCCGCCCGGACCGCCTCCAGGGAGGGTCAGGGAGCCCTGCAGCGTGTGGGGGTAGGGGAGTAGTGGGGGTCAGGCGGGGAGGGGGTCAGACGGGGAGGGGGGTCAGGCGGGGAGGGGGGTCAGGTGGGGAGGGAGGTCAGGCGGGGAGGGGCGTCAGGCGGGGAGGGGGGTCAGACGGGGAGGGGGGCACAGGACAGCCTGGTGCCTGGCAAGCAATGGAGGCACGGGAAGAGGGAGCTGGTGCGCCCGGCAGAGCTGAGCCCTGGAGGGGGCACATGAGGACACACCTTGAGCACATGCATGTGCCCAGGTCTGCACGTGTGTGCATGTGTGTGTGTGTGTGTGTGTGTGCGTGTGCACGTGTTCGCAGGGAGCAGCCAGGTGCTCCCGGGAGCTGAGGAGAAGCCCCGAGAGCTCCCCACCCGCACCGCCCGCCGTCCGGGCAGGAAGAGCCGGGCCTGAAACTGGGTCAGCGCACGAGCAAGGCCGGGCAGGCTCGCGCCCCGCCCGCGCCGCGCCCAGGCGGGGGCTCCGTCCCGCGCCCCTGCCGGGCCCAGCGCGGTCCATGTGCGCACGTGTGAGCGTGTCCTGGGGGCCTGAGCGTGTCCTTGGGCTGGCGGCCTCCCTGGCAGCCTCTGCCCGGCCCTGGGTGTCTCCAGCCTGCAGACCCCGGGCCTCAGGTCCGGCGGCCCAGCCCCGGGGAGCCACGCACCCTGTGAGGCGGCTGCGGCTGGCTCACCCAGGGCGCCCTCTGGGCCGTGGGCTGAGGGGCTCTTGGTCCCAGAGACGCTCAGAGGGAGCGGCGCTCCGGGGCACAGCCAGGCCCAGGGCTCCTCCTCGCCCGGCGCCCTGCACGGCCCACTCCCCACTCCAAGCGCCCCTCCTGGCACTGGCCGTCTCCCGGGAGATCGCCCCCATTGTGTTGGACTCCGGGGTTCCTGCTGAAGGCGCACCTGCGGGGGGGGGGCAGCCCGGCCGGACCACACTCTGCCCCACACCAGTGCACCGGGTCAGCCTGGCAGCCAGGAGAGCGGACCCCCCACCCCGCGGGTCTGGCAGCCCCTCGGCTCCAGGTCCGGCCCTGCTGCCTCCACCCATTGGCCCAGAGGCAGTGAACCTCCGAAAACAAGAGCTGATGGAGCCTTGAAGACCCCTAACCCTGTGCCCAGCCCCGTCCACCCCCTCTGCCCGAGACCCCAAGTCTAGCCCCAGATGAGGCAGCCACGGGGGCCGCCCCCCGGCCCAGGCTCGTAGCCACTGTGCTGCCCCCTCCCCTCCCGGGACCGCAGTGCCAGCCAGCGTGGCAGGGCCGGGGGCACAGAGGGGGTCCCGCCCTACCCCCCCGCCAACCCTCCACCCCGCCCAGACACCGTGTTCTCCTTGTAAAGAGCTTAAAGGATTCGGGCTGTTTGCTACTGTTGAGCTCACAGAACTGGAAGTGCCAGAAAGCGGTGCTCGGGCAGGTGGAGACTCGACGGGTGGGGGGGCAGGGGGCGGAGAGTCGGGGGGGGGGGGGAACAGCCTGTGCTCCGGCCTCTGCTCAGGTCCTCCCGGCCGCCCTGCCCCCGCCCCGGGAGAGGACCCTCGGGAAAGGGGGGCCTGTGTGAGCCCCTGTCCCTCTCCTGTCCCTCTCCTGGTCCAGGGGGCCCAGCTGAGTGGTCTCAGGTGGGTTTGCAAAGTGGGGACAGTGGAGGTCCGCCCAGTGGGGTGAGGTACAGAGGTGGTCTATGGGCAGGCCTGGGACACCCAGCCGAGGGCTGCTCCCCCTTGTCCCCCCCCGTAGTTCACCCTGCTCGCTCCTGCCCTGAGGGTCACTCCCGAGGCCAGATCTGCCCTCTGCCCTCCTGACGGTGGCTCTGAGGCCCCTCAGCTCCCATGGCAACCGGGGCCCTGGGGGCGGGGCCTCGAGGTCTGGGGAGTGAGTGACTTGGGGGGCTGGTGGGGACCATGCAGGTCGCTGTGTGTCCCCCAAGTCGCCCTGCTGCGGCCGGGCGGAGGCCGGCGGTGCCCGGAGCGGGGTGCGGGGCAGGGGGCAGCTCAGCCTCTGCACAGCCGGCCGGCCGGGGCGAGGGGGCGGAGCCCGGGCCTCTCGAGGAGCCCGCGTCCGGCCTGTGTGGCCGCCGGCTGCTGCGCTGGTGCCGGGCCTGCCAGCAAGGACACGTCTGTTCTGCCAAGCGGGCAGGCTGAGTGGCCCTTGAGGAGCACAACAGCCCATTGACGGGGCCCGAGCACAACCCTGTTCCCGGACGCCGGCCAGGCCCAGCCCCCCACTCCCCGGCCGGCTCCCCCAGCCCGGCCTGTTCTCCGGGAGCACCGGGGGGGCCTGGGCCGGACGCACGGGTGCCAGGTGTCGGCCTCGCCGCCTGGTCTCTGCCCGCTCAGGGCGTGGCACTTCCCCGAGCCTGGCGCCCGCCCGGCAGCTCTGCCACGTCCTGGCCTCGGCCCAGCAGGCGCCCTCGGGCAGGCGCTCCGCCCAGCCCGGCCGGAGGCAGGGGGCTGGGTGTGTCCCAGGTTCCGATGCTGTGGGTGAGCCTCACCTGAGAGTACTTTTCCACTGGGAGAGAGGGAGAGAGGGAGAGAGGGAGAGCGGAGAGAGGAGAGAAGCATCGATGTGAGAGAGACGTGCTCTGACCAGAGCGCGGGCCCGGGAGGAGCCTGCGGCCCAGGTCACGTGACCTTGGCCAGAATCGAACCCTGGACCATCCAGGCCTCGGGCCGATGCCCTATTCACCGAGCCACACCGGCCGGGGCAGTCCCAGGTTCTTGACGAGGAGACCCCATGCAGGCAGATGACCTGAGGACGTATGTGTGTATACATATGTGCGCACGTATATGCACACGTGTGCATGTGTGTTTGTGCATTGCCCTTGACACAGGATGCTCGGGGCCGGGGGCCTGAGACATGGCTTTGCAGGACGAGGTGAGCTGCTCAGAGCCGCCCTGTCCAGCCCCCTCCCCACGGCCAGCCCCCCGGGGGCAGGGCTGCGGGCCCAGGGGTGGTGTGCAGGGCCCTGGGCTGGACAGAGGGCTGCACCCGGGAGGCCGGCGCCCGGCGTGTCCACGTGCAGGCATGAGCTTCAGGTGCTGAGGAAACACGGCTTTCCCCAAGGAAAGAGGAAGCCCAGAACCCCGGAGGAAGTAGCTGTGGGCTGGACTCCATCCTGAGCTCCCCGCGCCGGGCAAAGAGGGAGCCAGCCGCGCGCGGCCTCCTGCCGGGGGAGCGGCGCGGAGGCTCGGCTGCACGCGGGCCGTGGCGTCCTGTGGCGTGTCTCCCGGAGGCCCAGACCACGGCGCAGCCCACGGGCTGCCCTGGAGAAGAGCTGGCCAGGGGACCAGCTCTGGGCCCGACCCCCGGGCCAGCTGAGGGCGGTGGGGGAGGAGAGGAGGGCCGTGGGGGCAGGGCCGGGCCCAGGCGGCCCGTGTGGCCGGCTCCTCAGCGAGCGGCCGTGGTGGGGCTGGAGCTGGCGGGCTGATCTGATGGGGTTTGAAGCCAAGGCAGGGGCTGGAGACGAGGGGGTTCTGGGGTGGGCAGTGCAGGTGATGAGGAGGCTGGACTCTAGCCCCTGTGGGGTGGGGGTGACATGTTTGGGGGTGACGTGGGGTGGGGCAGGGTCCCTGTCTTCAGCTGGGCGGCTCTGGTCAGGCCCCTCCAGGGAGCCCCAGGGTGGCCGTCTGTGTGGGCTGTGTTCTGTGTGGGCCGTGTGGTCTGTGTGTCCGTGTGGGCTGTGTGTCCGTGTGGGCTGTGTGTCCGTGTGTTCCGTGTGTGGGCTGTGTGTTCTGTGTGGGCTGTGTGTTCCGTGTGGGCTGTGTGTCCGTGTGGGCTGTGTGTCCGTGTGGTCTGTGTGTCCGTGTGGGCTGTGTGTCCGTGTATTCCGTGTGGGCTGTGTGTCTGTGCGTTCCATATGGGCTGTGTGTCAGTGTGGGCTATGTGTCCGTGTGTTCCGTGTGGGCTGTGTCCGTGTGTTCCATGTGGGCTGTGTGTCCGTGTGTTCTGTGTGTTCTGTGTGGTCTGTGTGTGCCATGTGGGCTGTGTATCCGCGTGGGCTGTGTGTCCGTGTGTTCCGTGTGTGGGCTGTGTGTTCTGTGTGGGCTGTGTGTTCCGTGTGCCAGGGGCTGAGGGCGTGCCTGTGGGCCCCCCTGCACGTCCTGAGGCCTCACAAAGCCCATCACTTCCTCGTCTGGCCCCCTGACACCTGTCCGGGCCGTGCTCGGGGGATGTGCAGAGCTGGCGGGATGCCACCCAGCGAGGCCGCCCTCACCCTCACTCCCCCGGCCCCCACCGCCCGCAGCCCCAGGGGACGGCCGGCAGCTCGTCTTCCCACGGGGGCGGAAGGAGGCGTTCACGGGCACCCTCAGCGCGGGCGCCGCGCCAGCCTCCCAGCCCCCGGCTCTCCCCGGCACCGGGCTTTGTCCCTCCCGGCCACCCCCGCCCCGTCTCCTGGGACCCCTCTGGGCTCAGGTTCCCCATCCTTCTGTGTCCCCCCCGGCCTGGGTGCTGTGCCCGGCACCGCGGGCGGCGGAGCCCTGTCTGCCCCTGCCCCTCTGGCGGGAATAGGTGCTGAAGGGCACACACACCCAGGCTGCGGGCGGAGGGCAAGCCCGACGGGGGCCGGGCTCCTGGGCACCTGGGCTGCCTCCGTCCGCGGGTCCTTGCCGGCCCCCACAGGGCCCCGGAGAGGGGTGGCCCTCCCCTCAGGGCGCCCCGGAGCGTGCCTGACGCCCGGGCACGGCCTCGAGGTGCTGGCCGAGCCGGCTGTGAGCGCCGGAGCCTGAGTCCTCGCCCGCGGCACCTGAGTGCCCTTGGACAGGCAGGACACGGGCCCGGGGCTGGCAGAGCGGGTGACGGCAGGAAGCGGAACTCAGGCCCGGCCGGCCTGGCTCAGTGGATTGACCGTGGACCTAGGAGCCGGGAGGTCACGCTTCGATTCCCGGTCAGGGCACAGGCCTGGGTGGCGGGCTCCATCCCCATTGTGGGGCGTGCAGGAGGCGGCCGGTCCATGATTCTTTCATCATTGATGTCTCCCTCTTCCTTCCTCTCTGAAATCAGTACAAATATATTTTGCCGAAACCGGTTTGGCTCAGTGGATAGAGCGTCGGCCTGCGGACTGGAGGGTCCCAGGTTCGATTCTGGTCAAGGGCATGTACCTTGGTTGCGGGCACATCCCAGTGGAGGGTGTGCAGGAGGCAGCTGATCGATGTTTCTAACCCTTCCTCTTTGTAAAAAAATCAATAAAATACATATATTTTAAAATACACGCATACACACACACACACATTAAAACAGAACTCAGGAAAGTTCTGGCGGGTGAGAGCGGCGGGGGCAGTCTGGGAGGCCTCCGGGGCAGGGGACAGGTGGGTGGCCGGGGCAGCGGTCAGCGGTCAGCGGTCAGGGAGGGAGGAGCTGGCTCCAGGCAGGGGCGTGGCGTGACCCGATTAAGATGCGGCCGGAGGGGCGAGGGGTGGAGCACCTTGGCCAGCCGGTCAGCCGGGGCAGCCGTGGGGGACGGGCCGCTCGGGGCCCAGGCCGGAGGCTGTGAGCAGCTGAGGCTGGAGCTCGGGAGTGAGGCCGGGCTGGGGACCGAGCGGAGGGCCTGACGGCTCAATCCCGCCCGTCACCGTTCAATGGGCCCTTGTCCGGGCCATTGAGCGCCACATTCCCGGCCCCCTGGCAACGGGCTGGCCGGGCCATCTCCCCGGAGGCAGGAATGCGGCGGGTGGGGCGGGGCGGGGGGTGGGGGCTCCCGTTCTCACGCCCGCTGGCCACTCCGGCCGACTCAATTGGAATTTAAATGCCGACCAACCGTTGTTGTCCCCAGAATGGCCAGGAGTCCCCAGGAGTCCGGGCTGCCCCGGGGGCTGGACCAGCCTGGACTAGAGCAGGGGCCAGGGGGCAGGCCAGCCCCTTCTCCCCTGTCAGCCCTCCCCCAGCCCCCTCCTCCAGGCAGCTCTCCAGGGTCTCCCCAGCCCACTCGGTTGGCTGCCTGGCTCTGGGTCTGTCTGTCCTGGGGTCCCCATCCTGCACCTCCTTTCGGGTGGGGAACCCCGTGTCTCAGAAGACTGGCGGGGCCCGGCCCTCTGTGCCGAGAAGCCCTTGCCTTCCGGGACCACCTTCCAGGGCGCCCGGGGGCCAGGCAGGAGGGCGAAGGGCCAGGGCTGTGCCCCTGGAGCCCAGAGGCTGGAGTGGGGACCAGGCCGAGCGGGGAGGCGCCTCTGCCAGGTGGGGGCCAACACAGGCTGTGGGATGCCTGACTCGGGGGGAGCGGGCATGAGGGCAGCCCATGGGTCTCCAAGAGGCCAGCACCCCAGGCACAGGGTCCCCCAGGCTCCGGTTCACAGAGGGGGGCCCAGGACCAGGGGCCCAGCCCCAGTCCTCCACCCTGGGGGCCGCATAGGGCCCTCCGTGTCCCGCCTGGCCCGGTCCCCCCGGGTTAAGGGGTGTCTGCTGGACCGAGCAAGGACCCAGGGAGGGTGACCAGTCAGGGGTGGCATCTGGCTGTGGGAACACTCAGGGGCCATCCCCTGGGCCCGGCCCTCAATCCTCTCCTCCCGGAGTTCCTGGGCCTTCGGGGTGTCCCAGTCTTTGCGGGAGCCCCCTGGGTGACCCCACCCCCAATCCTCCCCAACGCCAGGCCCAGCCCCTGGCGGGGCCCCACCCTCCCACCCCCTCTTCCTCCCTGCGTCCATCCATTCATTTATTTGCCGAACTTCTGACGCTGAAAGGGGCCTTTGTCCGCGCAGACAATCGATGGCAGGAACGGGCTGGAGTTGTGTTTGAGGAGTCGAGTGTGTGTGTTTGCGGGGGTGGGGACCGGGGTCCGGGCCGGAGGTGGGGCGCCCAGCCAGCGCCGAGCCCCGGGGGCCGCGGGCACTCTCACCCAGGCCGGCCCGGGTGCCAGCCCTCCGAGCAGCGCCTGTGAGCAGGCACAGGCCTCGGGCCCGGCCCACTCCGCCCCGGGGGGAGGGATTCCGGCAGAACCCTCTGCCGGCCCTGCCGGACGGAGCCGCCTGGCTCCCGGCTTCGCCTCACGGGCAGAGCGAGGGGGGCGGGACTCTGAGTAAATGGCCAGAGGCCTGGACCTTGACCCCGAGCCCGATGACCCTGCTGTGCAGGGAACAGGCTCAGGCCCAGGAACAGCCCTCAGGCACCCTGAGGCTGGGCCCCTGGCAGGTCTGTGGAGACGTGAGCAGAGGCTCGTGGTGGGTGAAGGGAGAGGGAAGGAGGGTGCCCACTTCTTTTTATTTATTTATTCATTTTAAAATAAATTTTATTGGTTTTTTACAGAGAGGAAGGGAGAGGGATAGAGAGCTAGAAACATCGATGAGAGAGAAACATTGACCAGCTGCCTCCTGCACACCCCCCACCGGGGATGTGCCCGCAGCCAAGGTACATGCCCTTGACTGGAATCGAACCCGGGACCCTCCAGTCTGCAGGCCGACGCTTTATCCAGTGAGCCACACCGGTGAGGGCGGGAGGGCGCCCACTTCCATGTGAGGTTGTCAGACAGGGCGTGTGGAGGAGAGGCTGCTGGCCAGGCAGGAGGGGAGGCAGGGCGGGTGAGATGCATTAGGTTCTGGTTGGCTCACTGCTTGCCTGTGGGCGCAGGAGAAACGGGGGCCTGACGAGGGGCAGTGAGGGACCGGGGTCCGGGCTGGCCAGCCCCTCATGGCGGCCTCCCAACCACCCCGTGGACGGAGCCCCTGGAGGCAGGGCCGGCCCAGCCCGCGGTGCCTCCCCCATCGAGGCTGGTGCGGCAGGAGGCCTGGAGGTCACCACCGGACAAGCTGGGCCCGAGGGCTTCCTGGTGGCGGTGTCTGTGCCCGGAGGGAGCAGCACAGGCTGGGACCCAGCACGTCCCCGCCCGGTCGTGGCCTGGCCCCTGGCCCAGAGTGGGAGGGCGGGAGCTCCCGCTAGGCCCGGGGCTGTGAGCAGCGCTGACCCAGCACTGGCCTCCCCTCCCGGGCGCGGCCCGCGCCTGCCCCGGACACAACAGACCGCTCCCGGCAGCAGAGGCCAGGAGTCAGGAGGCATCAGCGTCAGCCGCCGGCCAGCGGAGTGTGAGGCACCCCGCACGGCCGGCTGACCGTCCGGTGTCCGCTGCTCAATCCTGCCTGCATCAGGCTGGCGGGGAGCCTGGTTCGGGGTGGCTGGATCAGCTGCGACCTCGGCCGCTGGGATGGAAAGAGGTGGAGGCTGAGGACAGGGAGACAGCCCGCTCCCAGGCCCAGGTCCCGGGTCCCAGGAGGGGCTGGCCCTGCAGAGAGGCTGTCTCCCGGGGCGCTGACAGCGGGGCTGGCCGGCTGGTGGCCAGGAACCCACATCGGGGCCCAACGCTCTGCGCCCTCGGGGTCGCCGCCTGATGCCCAGCGGGTCAGCCTGTCCGAGGGCCTCAGGGGCGGCCCTGGGGCTGGGATCTCACTCGGGCCTCGAGCACCAGGGTCCCTGAACCCGGGCACAGCCGTGTGGGAGCCACGGGGGACGGCAGGGCTTGGGGGAGGTGGACGCTGTCCCCGTCCTGCGTGACCTCTGCCCTCCACACCCCAGACCCAGGCCCCTCCAGCCGCAGCCTCGTCACCGGGGACTCGGCCCAGAGGCACCTTCGTCGACGAGGCACGGGTTTCGAGGTGCTCAGGCGGCAGCCGGGCCGGGACCAGTCACACGGCGAAGGCCCAGAGGAGGCCAGCGGACACGGCTGCCGGGCGGCCGGACACGCCAGCGAGGCTCCCGCAGGGCGGCTGTATTTCAGCAGCCGCGGGAGGTGGGCGCAGCAGCAGGACCTCGGAGACGCCGCACCGCGGGCCCGGTGACGGCAGGGGGCTGACTGGGCCCGGGCAGGGCGGGAGGCAGGGCGGGAGGCAGGGGGTGGGAGCCTCCTGCCGGCCCGGGGGCTGCTCCGGGACAGAGAACAGACCCCCCCCACCCCGGGTTCTAAGGTTCCTCCTCATGACCACCTTCCCCCTCAGGGTGCCATGGGGGTCAGAGCCCAGGCACCCCCGCAGGGAACCCCGAGGCAGAGCCCTCCCTGGGAGCCCGTCAGAGGCAGTGAGGACGGGGGCGGGGGTGGGGCAGGGGTGCAGAAGGGGCCACAGGGGGGCTGGGGTTTGGGAACACAGACCATGTGGCTGAGGAAAGGCGCTGCCTGGTGAGCAGCAGGGGTGCCCCGGGTGGAGGCCACAGCGGGGTCCCCCAGGCCCAGTGTGGTCCCCCCAGGCCCAGCGGGGTCCCCCCAGTCCAGTGTGGTCCCCCCAGGCCCAGCGGAGTCCCCCTAGCCCAGTGTGGTCCCCCCAGGCCCGGCGGGGTCCCCCCAGCCCAGTGTGGTCCCCCAGGCCCTGCATGGCCCCCCCAGGCCCAGCGGGGTCCCCCCAGGCCCAGCGGAGCCCCCCCAGGCCCGGAGGGGTCCCCCCAGGCTGGGCGGGCCCGCGGCCCAGGGCGGAGGTGTGAGAGCAGGAAGCTCACACCCGTGCCTGCTGCTCCCGCCACATCCTGACCCAGATCGCTGCCATCTGAGCAGGAAGAGACTGGGATCTGAGATTGGTCCCCTGGCACTGCCCCCCCCCGGGCCCTGAGAGTGTGGTCCCCGAGAGCCCTCCCCGGCCCCCACCAGCCCCCCCGGCCCCCCCCAGCCCCACCAGCCACTCACCTGGGTCCCAGTGGCTCGGGCCCCAGGCACGGCCCCTGCTCTATCTGGGCAGATCGAATGGGGAGGGGCCGGGACAAGGGTCTGGCTGATCTCGGTCCCAGGGGCCAGGTTTGCAGCGGGTGGGGGGCGGGGGGGGCGGGTTGGGTTTCGGGTTGGCCCGGGCCCAGGCGCCGACACCTGCCCGGGTGCGGCGGCCCGTCCTGCGGCTGTCACAGATAGCACCGGGGCGCTCACCGGCTGTCCGCGGAACAAGGGCTGGCACAGCTCCGCCGGGGGGCGGGGCCGGGGCCGGGGGCCGGGGGCCGGGGCCCCGGGAGGGACAGTGGAAGCGAGAAGCCTGCCCCTTCCCATCCGCTTCTCTCGCTCCCGAGCGGCCCAGCACCGAAACCCGGGGCCTCGGGGGACCGCGGCGGGGGTGGCTGCCCAGGGCCACGGCAGGGGGCGGGAGGACCTGGGGTCCCTTCTCCCCAGGACAGACATGTGCTCTGCATCCAACTGCCCCCACCCCCGTCAGGTGAGAGGGCAAAGAAGAGGAGGGAGCCTGGGGGGCCCAGGCCAGCAGACGGCACCCGCTGGGCACGGGCCGGCCCTGCCCACGGCCCAGCCTGCCCCCGTCTGGCCCGGGGGCCTCTCCCACGGCCTCGTGTCCGCCTCCAGGGGCTGGCCTGGCCCGGGCCCCCCCGCCCTCACTGGGTCCGGCCGAGGCTCTGCCCCCCTCCACGGCCTCCTGCCCCAGCCTACCCGGCTCCCTGCCCGGCTCTGCCGTCCCAGGAAACTGGGTCATCGTGCGGCTGAGGTCCCGTGGCACCAGCCCAGCCCGCCATGCCGCACACCACAGGCATCCACTGAGCCGGCGAGCGCTCACCAGTGCACCGCACGCCCCTGTGCGGAGGGGGCGGGCTCGGCAGAGGCCTGGGCCCCTGCGGTCGGCTCAGCCAAGTCGGGGACCCACATGCAGGTCAGACCCGGGAAGCCGGGGCCTGCGCTCCAGCCCCCCCCGCCGCCCGCCGGCGGCTCCCCTCTGGGCCTCTGCCTGCCAAAGCCCCTTCACCCCCTTCAAAGCATGAGGCCCCAGAGCCAGGGCCGGCCTGGAGGCGGGAGGGGGGGGTCCCAGGCCTGCAGTCCCAGCCCCCAGGCTCCCACACGCAGCCCTGCCTCCTCCAGGTCTCAGCACACCAGGCTGGGCAAACGGAAGGGGCCCTCCCGGGGTGACCCCCAACCACAGCAACTGGCCACCCGGCCTGGCCCCCTGCACCCAGCCTGGGTGGGACCCTCCAATCTCTCCCACGTGAGTCCTGTGTGCTGTCCCAGCCCCCCCACCCTGGGGCCCCAGCTCTGAGCCAGGGGCCTGCTTGGGGCCATGGTGCCTGAGCCGCCTGGGTTAGGGGAGTGTGCAGACCCCCAAAAGCCCCCCCAGACCTCCTAGGGCCGCCTCCCCCCAGTCTGAGCTGGCACCCAGGTCAGCCTCAGCAGCTCCTGGCAAACCCCCGCCCCCCTCCCCCAGCCACCCAGAGCTCCGAGCCGGTGCCAGGGTCTGGCCCCTCCAGTTGTCCCACCCCAGGAGACACCACCCGGCCCTCCCCAGGCTGCTCCCGGGGCATCGTCCCTGAGAGGGAGCCCCTGCCGGCCGCCCGGCTCCCAGCCCCGTCCCCCTCCTGGGGGCTCAGTCAGGGGTTCGGTCCTGGGCGGGACGTGCCCACAGTCAGGTGTTTCTTCCTGGGGGGGTGTCACAGAGCCCCACCCGACAGCGGGATGCGGATAGGGGTATCCGTCCAACTCACCCCACCCAAGCCAACTCCGCCCCGGCCCCGCCCCCGCCCCCGCCGGAGCCCAGGCCCGGGCTCATTAGCAGCGCAGCCCGCGCTCGCGCTCGCTTTAATTGGGGCCTCGGGGACGTGAGAACCTGGGGACCCGGTGCCCGGGGGGGAGGGGCGCTCCGGAGCCTCCCGCGGTGGCGGCCGGATTAGCGCGGCTCAATGGGCCCAGCGAGCGGTCATTAAAGCTGCCCGCCGCCCGCCCGCCCGCCCGCAGGGGAGGGAGCTCTGGGCCCGCCCGCCCGCCGGTCACAGGCCCGTCCTGCCCTGCCTGGCCTAGCGTCCGGCTGGAGGGCCCGACCCTGGAAGTCAGACTCGGCCCGCTGGTCACAGGGGCTCGGGGGGCTCACGCGTGGACGCTGGCTGAGTGGGGTGTGGGCGTGGCCAGAATCCACGCGGCAGCCCCCCTCGGCCTCCGGCCTCCCCGCTCCCCGAGCCTGGCCGGCAGCCGGACGCAGGCCCACAGGGTCCCTCCTGGGCCCCAGGCGGTCCCAGGGCAGCGTGAGGGGCTGGGCGTGGGTTCATTGTGGGTCCGTGAGGGAGGGCGGGCGGGGGGAAGTGCCGGAGACGCTCAGGACCCCCTGTTCCTCCGCCGTCCGGCCCTTCTCGGAGCCTCGGCCTGGGCCCTGGGCTGGGACGGGGGCGGGGCTGGCCGGGGGGGGGCGGGGGGGCATGAGGACTCCGGGTGCACAGCTTCCCCTCCGCCTGACACCCTCCTGGTTGATTTCACAAGAAGCTCCAGAAGGTTCTGGGAGGGGCCCTGGTGTGGGCCGGGAGAGGGGGTTACGGGGGTAGGGGGTAGGGGCCAGGCAGCCAGAGAGGCTGGGGCTGGCGAGGGAGCAGGCAGCGGGGTGGGGTGGTGGGCAGGCCTGGGCCCGGCAGCTGGGCGGGGGGCGTGGGGTTCCCACTGCTGAGAGGCCGGCGGGGAGCTCCCTCCGGTCACCCCACACCAACCCTGTCATTACTCGATCGAGTTTCTCTCTGCAAACCCCAGGCTCCTCGCGGTTTCTCCCGAGTCACAGGATCGGGCCAGGTCTGCGCGGTCCGGGCCAGGGGTTGGGGCCCGGGGAGGGGCCGCCCCTCTCCAGCGTGGCCACAGTCACAGTGGTCACCGCCCAGCAGCGGCAGGGTGCCCCTCCAGCCCCGTCCCAGGCCCGCCCGCCCGCAGCTGGGCGGGAGCCCTCTGGGCGCAGGGCGGGCGAGGGTGGGCGTGAGCGGCGTGCGCCCGAGGGCGGCAGCCTGGCCTTCTCCGGGCGGACTGGGGTGACTCCTGGGGCTGGGGGCCCGGGCCACCACAGGTGCCGTCGGACATCGCAGCGGCGGGAGGGCCGTGGGACCGCGGGGCGGGCGGGGGTGGGGGCGGTGACAGAAGGGAGCCGGCAGCCGGGGTCTGGTTCGGCCACATTTTTCCTCCAGAGGAGATGTTTACTCTTCTCAAGCCGGCCCCGCTGCGGTGCGTGTGCATGTGTGTGCATGTGCGTGTGGACACGTGTGCGCCCCTGTGCGTGGGTCCCCTCCCACGGGAGCCAGGAGGCAGCAGGTGGGGTCTGAGCCTCCAAGCACGGAGCAGAAGGAGGGCTCAGAGAGGGGAGGCCACTGCTTCCCTCCGCCACACCTCGGTTTCCTCACCCGGGAAACGGGGCGATAGTTAACCTCTCTGAGCCTGGGCGTGTCCGGCAGTGACCGTGGCTCTGAGTCCCCTGGGACAGGACCCTCTCACCCCCCTCGCCGTCTGTGGCCCGGGCTCAGGACTTCTGTGGAGAGAAAAGGGAAGGTGCTCGCCCGCTCTGGGCACTGGGGGAGGCGCCCTGAGAGCCGGGGTTCCGGGAGGAGGAGGTGATCTCAGGGACCGGGGCCTGGTTCCCCTGGGAAGACCCAGCGGGCGGCTGCGGGGGCTGGTGGGCAGGTTAGAGGCTGGAGGTGGGGCCCTTGGAGTGGGGCAGCGCCCCATGGGCTGTGAGACGGGAGGGGGTGCTCCCGCTCAGCCCCTGGCGGCTGTGGGCACACGGCCGCCCTCCCAGCAAGGCCTCCTCGGGGTGCCCTGGTCACCCCCTTGCACCACCGGCCGCCCCCTTCCAGGCTCTGGGCTCCAGACCGGGATTCCGACCTGGGAGCGGGAGGGCAGTCCCAGCACAGGGTCGGGCGGAGGGCGGGCGCTGAGGGGCTCGGCGCTCAAAGGGCCGCTAATGGCCGCTAATCCCCGCCTTCCAGGCGGCTGGCCGGGCTGTTGGCCCAACAAGGGGCTGAGCCAGGAGGGGGGCCGCCGCCCGACCCCGTGGCCTCCCGCCCGGACCCGCCCGCCAGGGGCAGGTGCCCGGCCCAGCCTGTGCTCGGAGGTGGAGGGGCCGGCGGGCCGGCGTGGGCGGGGACGGGGAGGGGGGACGGTCTGTGCCCCCCAGGGCTGCGGTTCCCAGGCCGGGAGGGGCTCCCGATCCCTCCGGAGTGACCCCAGCGCCCTGCCTCGTTAGGGTTTAATGAAGGAGTGGCATTTGCATAATCTCCCGGCGCCCGGGGCTGGCGGAGGGCGGGCTCCAGGCCGGGCTCCAGGCCGGGAAGGGTCTCCCCTCCATGGGAGGGGGGTGGGATGCCAGGAGGGCTGGGGATCCCCTCCCAGCTCCGAGCTGTGGACTCAGCTGGGCCTGGGCCCCCTGCGAGGAGGGCTCCCGAGGGCGGGCACCCCCTGGGCAAACAGGGAGGCAAACATTCCAGCCCAGGCCCCCTGAGCCCGCCCCGGCCCCGCCTGGTCCTCCTCTGGGGTCTGCCCTCCCGGTGGCAGTGCGGGCGGGGTCCCCCGGAGCTCAGGGAGGGGTGCCACCGCCCGGGGCAGGCTGGGGGAGGGAGGGTGGCCCGGGCTCCGTGCCGGTTCCAGGATTTTCTGGGCTGGCCACCATGGGGCGGGGGGAGGTGTGCGTACCCTTGGACCCTGGACCCTGGGGTGGAGGCTGGAGAGAGGCTGTGGGGCCTGCCTACTGGGGTCCCCCGGGCCTGCCAGGCTGACGTGGGGTGGGGCTGCGGGGGTCTGGCTTCCCCTCCCCTTCCCCCATATTCTCGAACCCAGACCCGAGGCTGAGGCCCTGGCCACGGGGCTGCTCTTTGCAGCGGGTGGAGGAAGGGGCCTCCTGGGGCGAGGGCAGTGGGGGCAGGGGTGGGGTGGGGAGGGATGGGGAGGTGGTCCTCGGGGTCCAGCACAACACGGGCGGCCCCGCCCATTCCAGCACCATCGGCCGCAGACGAGGGCAGAGTCTGTCCCCCAGGTGGTGAGCCGGGCTGGTGGCCCCTGGCCGCTCACTCCGGGCTCTCCCACAGCACCCCCGACGGACCTGGCACCACCGCTGGCCTGGCTCTTCCTTCCACCCGGGAGCCAGCAGTGCCAGGCCCAGGCCCATGTGGAGGGTGACCCCACGCCCACACCCACCTGTTCCGCACCCCACCCCGTGGGTGACCCAGGCCCCCGCCTACACCGCCCTGCCTGGATCGCCCCAGCCCAGACCCAACTCTATCCGCAGTGCCTCCTGGGGCCTTGGAGTTGAGCCAGTCCTGCAGCAGCCATGAGGCCTGAGTGCCTGTAGCTCCAGCACCCGCCCACCCACCCCAACTCTCCCCTCACCCACCCCAGCCCTCCCCACCCATCCGAGCCCTCCCCCATCCAGTCCTCCCCCACCCACCCCAGCCCTCCTCTCACCCACCCCAGCCCTCCCACCCATCCGAGCCCTCCCCTATCCAGCCCTCCCCCACCCACCCCAGCCCTCCTCTCACCCACCCCAGCCCTACCCACCCATCCGAGCCCTCCCCTATCCAGCCCTCCCCCACCCACCCCAGCCCTTCCCCACCCACCCCAGCCCCTCCCCACCCCCTGTGCAGTGACCCAGCCCCTGTGCATCCCCCAGCCCCTGTGCAGTGGGGACACCCAGCCCCTGTGCAGTGGGGACACCCAGCCCCTGTGCAGTGGACACACCCAGCCCCTGTGCAGTGGACACACCCAGCCCCTGTGCAGTGGGGACACCCAGCCCCTGTGCAGTGGACACACCCAGCCCCTGTGCAGTGGACACACCCAGCCCCTGTGCAGTGGACACACCCAGCCCCTGTGCAGTGGACACACCCAGCCCCTGTGCAGTGGGGACTCCCAGCCCCTGTGCAGTGGGGACTCCCAGCCCCTGTGCAGTGGGGACACCCAGCCCCTGTGCAGTGGACACACCCAGCCCCTGTGCAGTGGACACACCCAGCCCCTGTGCAGTGGACACACCCAGCCCCTGTGCAGTGGGGACACTCCCAGCCCCTGTGCAGTGGACACACCCAGCCCCTGTGCAGTGGACACACCCAGCCCCTGTGCAGTGGACACACCCAGCCCCTGTGCAGTGGACACACCCAGCCCCTGTGCAGTGGACACACCCAGCCCCTGTGCAGTGGGGACACCCAGCCCCTGTGCAGTGGGGACACCCAGCCCCTGTGCAGTGGGGACTCCCAGCCCCTGTGCAGTGGACACACCCAGCCCCTGTGCAGTGGGGACACCCAGCCCCTGTGCAGTGAGGACACCCAGCCCCTGTGCAGTGGACACACCCAGCCCCAGTGCAGTGAGGACACCCAGCCCCTGTGCAGTGGACACACCCAGCCCCTGTGCAGTGGGGACACCCAGCCCCTGTGCAGTGGACACACCCAGCCCCAGTGCAGTGAGGACACCCAGCCCCTGTGCAGTGGACACACCCAGCCCCTGTGCAGTGGACACACCCAGCCCCTGTGCAGTGGACACACCCAGCCCCTGTGCAGTGGGGACACCCAGCCCCTGTGCAGTGGGGACACCCAGCCCCTGTGCAGTGGGGACACCCAGCCCCTGTGCAGTGGACACACCTAGGCTCCCAGAGGTTTGACCTACATGGCACCTTCCCTCTGCCGTCTCTCAGAACGGGGAGCAGGGGAGACACACAAGGGGTGAGGGGGACACACAGGGGGGCTGTGGTCAGCAGGAGCACATGCTGGCCTGGTCACGTCGGGAAGGATTTAGGGTTGACCTTGGAGGGGGCAGCGTGGACAAGGCCAGGCAGGCAGCCAGGGCGTTGGGATTCTCTGTTATCCCTGGAGCTTGGCCTGGCCCCAGGGCCCTGGGACGAGCTGCTGCCCGGCACGTCCAGTCTGGTCCTGGCCGCCCCTCTGGGGCTGTGCTCTGTCCCCTCGGCGCCCCGAACTGTGCACCCGAGTCCTGGAGCGGGGGCGCAGGAGGACCGGCGAGGAGCCAGACCGGACGAGGACCAGGACCCGGGCCAGGCCTGGGCACGGCGTGGGCATTGCAGCCTGGGGGAGCCAGGGAGGGGGCTCTGAGGTGGGTGGATGCCGGAGTGGACCCCAGTCTGGCCTGCCAAGTCCTGTTCTCAGCTGGGCTGTCTGGAGAGCCCAGAGCCATGGCCCTGCTGCTGCCCCTGGGACAGACCGGAACCCCTGTGCCCAAGCTGATGTCCAGCGGGCACCCCTCCGTCCGGGCCTGGGTTCAGGGGGTGGGCCGCTGTGGCTGTGGGGCGGGCGCTCTGGGGGAGGCTCTGGGGAGGCAGAGGCCACGGTGAGGAGGGCACCCACAGGCAGGCACGGGGGTCAGGGCTGCGGACCCGGGGCCCCTCCAGGGGTGACGGGTGGCAGGACCCCTTCACAGCCCCGCGTCCCAGCACCTGCCGCCCGGGCCTGAGACCGGGGCCCGGGGCCCGGGAGGCATGGAGATGAGCCTCCTCATTCTCATCCATTTCCACTTAAATTCCTAGGCATTCCCGCAGGCGGGTCCCGGCCCCTGCCTCCCAGGACCGGAGCTGGGCAGCGGAGTGGGTAGGAGCCTGTGTGTGGCCCACGGCCCCGCCCTCCCTCCTCCTTCCTTCTCGGACCCCGGCCCGTCCCTGTCCCTCCGCCCGGCTCACCAGAGACCCTCAGCCCGCCCCAAGCACAGGCCCCAGACAGGGCTTGGGATCTGTGGGGCGCGGGTGAGCCAGCCCAGCCCCCGCTCCGCCCGCCCCCGCTGGAGCCGCTCTCCCGAAGGGGCCGTTCTCCCGGGCGGGCGCGGGAGCCCCTGCCTGGTGCCCAGCCTGCTGGCGCCTCCGGCCGCGGCCACAGCCCCGCAGTCGCTTTAATAAAACAAAGTTTTTCTTTCGTGCGCGGCCTCCAGTGGTGAAAGGGCCGATTTAGGAGCCGAGCCCCTCGGGCGCCCCGCCCACCCTGCGGTGGCGCTGGCCGCGGCCGGTAATTTATAGCTTCAGCTCCGCGCACCGCGCTGGGCCAGCGGCATGACTGGGCCCTTCATCCCCGCCCGGCCCCCGGCGGCCTGGCCCGCCTCCGCTCACAGGCGCCATTCACCGCGGCTCCCCCGGCTCCCGGCCACGCTCCCTATTAAGACGTTGGAAGCCCCGGTGAAAACAAGCCGGCTGTTTGTGCCTTGGCAGCGCGGCCACCCCGAGGCCGGCGCCCGCCCTGCCGCCCGCCCTCGGCCGCGGCACTGCCAGGCCTGCCGCCCGGCCACAGGTGAGTGACCTGGCCGGCTCTGCTGGGCAGGTCATGTCTTTAAACAAAAAAAACACACACATTTTTTATTGATTTCAGAGAGGAAGGGAGAGGGGGACAGAAACACCCACGTGACAGCCACTAATCGGCTGCCGCCAGCCCCCATAGGAGACCCAGCTGTCACCCGCGGGTGACCTCCCGGTTCACAGGTTGACACTCAGCCACAGGGCCCCGCCGGCCGGCTCAGGGCTGTGGGGAACAGCGGAATTCACTTTGCTCCCAAGCTCCATGCCCAGGTCCATGCCACCAGGAAGGCGCCCTTTGGATTTTATTTTATTGATTTTTTACAGAGAGGAAGGGAGAGAGATAGTCAGAAACATCGATGAGAGAGAAACATCGACCAGCTGCCTCCTGCACACCCCCTACTGGGGATGTGCCCGCAACCAAGGCACATGCCCTTGACCGGAATCGAACCCGGGACCTTTCAGTCCGCAGGCCGACGCTCTACCCACTGAGCCACACCAGTTTCGGCAGGAAGGCGCTCTTCAGGAGCTCCGCTGGCCGCCTGCCCGAGGCCGAGCCCTGCCAGGAGCCAGACCAGGTGGCGTCCATTCTCAGGGCGCTCACTGACGGGCAAGCGGGGGGCCCATCCCAGCCCCCACCCCGAGGGGGAAGGTGGGGTGCCCCCGCCGGGACGGAGGCGTCAGAGACAGCTGAAGCGCGGGTCCCTGAGGGAGGGGCGGCCCTGAGGGCCCTCGAAGAGGCCCGTTGGGTGACCGCTCAGAGGGGCCGCTCCTGTGACTCACCCACACGACGGAGACCCCGATGTCGGTCCTGCCACGCTCGCCCTCCCTGACGGCAGCGCGGGCCCAGACCAGCTCCGGGTTGGCGCACACAGGCTCTGGGCGCACACAGAGGGACATACAAACACGTACGCACAAGCACACGCGTGGACATGGACAAACGTGTCCCCTACGCGGCGTTGGCACTTGGCCAGGGAATGGGCATTGCGATGGGCACCCGCTTGAGTCTGCCCACCCTCTAAGCCCAGGGCACCCACCAGGCTGCCCCCTCCCCAGCTGGCCTGGTCCACACTCTCCTGGGCCCCTTGCAGACAGCTTGCTTCCGGGGGTTCTGAGAAGGGGGAACCCCCAGCCTGAGCCTGCCTACAGACGCCAGCCCAGCATCCCTCCAGCGGGGCACGGGCCCAGCCCAGGTGGACTCGGGCCGGGAGCGGTTCTGCACAGGGACCTGGCCTCTGGGAGGGGTGTGGTCCACCTTGACCTCGGGCTCCTCCTCTGTGCCTGGCCCAGGAAGCTGCTGGGAGCTGCTGGGAGCTGCTGGGAGCTGCTGGGATCAGGGTCCCAAGATGCCTCCTCCCACCGCCTCCCCAGGAGCAGCCCGGGCCTGCCCACCTCCAGGGGCCCAGGCCCCGCTCCAGAGATGGTCCGAGTGGCTCGGCCTGGAAACTGCTGTTTGATGTGTCACCTCGGTCCTGGGTTCCGGACCCCACCTTCCCCTCCAGAAAAAACGAGGCTCGGGGGGCCCAGTGCTTGCCCAGGGCACGAGGCAAGGCCCAGGCCCAGCTGGTGGGGACCCAGGCCTAGGGCTGCCCTCCCAGCAGGGGGCGGTGTGGGGGGAGCACGGGGTGGACTGCGGGGGCTGTGGGGAGGCCCCCCCGGTCTCCTTCCACCAGGCCCCCCACCTGGGCCTGGGGGGACACTCCGGCCTCCCCTCCTCCTCACCACGGGGCCGGGCAGAGGCAGGGAGACGTGGGCGACTCCGGCCGGGGCGGGCGGTCCAGGCGAGGGCGCTGTGTCCCGCGGGCCCTCCCCGCACTCAGCGCCTCGGGCAGGGGCCGGCCGGGCCTGGTGGGGCGTGGGGACTGTCTGGGGAGGAGGTGTCCACTCGGTTCCCAGTGTCCCGGGGTCAGGGCTGGGGACTGGTGGGGGGCCTCCCCAGCGGGAGGGCCCGACAGGGTTAACGAGCCTCCTGGCTGCCACGTCGGAGCTGGTCATTAAAACCCCATCTCCCCCGCGTCCCGGCCTCCGGGGCCCGGCCTCCGCCTTTGTCTGGCTCTCTAAGGCCCTGAGGGACCGCCGGGGGGGGGCAGGAAGAGGGGCCGGCACACAGCCCCCGCCCGCCCGGCCTGGCCGCTCGGCGCGTCTGTGCCAGGCCGCCCCGCGCCCTCCCAGGATGCCCTCCTCGGGCTGGCCTGGCCCGCCGGGCAGGCGGCCCCACGGCCACCCCGGCGGTGCGGTTCCCAGGCCCGGCGAGCGGCCTCCGGATTTGCCCACGCTCGGCTGCCGGTTGCTAGGAGCCGGGGGGGGGTGGGGGCGTGTGGCCCCGGTGGGGCTGGCAGCGGATCTGGCGGGCGGGCGCCGGGGACAAAGCCCGCCTGTGATTAAGTCATCCGCCCGACAGCACCTCGAGAGCCCCCCGCCGGCCGCCCTCGGCCCACGCCCGCGCCCCCGGACCCCCGCCGGCCGCCCTCGGCCCACGCCCGCGCCCCCGGACCCCCGCCGGCCCACGCCCGCGCCCCTGGCCCCCCGGCCCCCCGCCGGCCACCCCCAGCCCACGCCTGCGCCCCAGGCCCCCCGCCGGCCGCACGGTCCCCACACACTGGGGGTCTGACCCTCTCCGCCCCACCCTGACACCAGAGCTCCAGTCTGAGCTGGGGGTGCCCCTGGGGCTCCAGGGACCGGCCAGGTGGTGGGGGGTCACCCTACTCAATGGAAGGAGGCAGGAGACCCTGTGCCCCCGCCCCTCCCCCGGGGCCTGCGGGCGGCTAGCCCACCGCCCACCAACCACAGCCATCAGGCCCAGGACAGCCCCAACTTCGAAGGAAGAGTCCCGGCCGGGGCCCTGGGAGGTGTGCTTGGGCACAAGGGACACCCCTTCTCACTGACCCGCACACGGACCTGCTGCTCCCTGGGCACGGGAGGGAGGGGGCGGCACAGCAGGACCAGACGCCCCGTGGCCTCCGGAGAGGGGCTTCCCTCCGGGCCCTCCCTGGTCTCAGCAGATACCGAGGGGGGCGGGGGCAGGCCAGCCTGACCCTCAGTCTGCCTCCCTGAGGTGGGCGTGCAGCCCTCCGAGGCTGGGGTGGGGCAGGAGCTGGGGCAGGGCCGGGGGGAGGGGGGACGGAGGGGACTGGGGCGGATTGCTGCCCCAGCCCGGCTCCAGATGGGTTTCCGGATGGGGCGGGGACTTCCTGGGATTGCGGGCAGGCAGCGGGCTGGGGCCGGGAGAAGTTTATCTCTGGCTTTCCCACTTATCTCCGCCTGGGAAAGGCGGAGGGCCTGGCTCTGCTGGGGGAGGGGACCCAGGAGCCTCTCTCCTCCCAGCCCCACCCAGGGGTGCAAAGGCTGGGGGGCTGGCAGGCCAGGAGCCCTGGGGGGCAGGTAGCAAGGACCCAGCGCCCTCCCCGGGACTGCTCTGAAGGCTAGGGGCAGGCGGGCAGGCGGGGAGGCCCCTCCTGGCCTCTGTGGCTCATCCCTGCTGAGGGGGGACTCGGACCCTCTCCACCCGGGACGGGCCCTGTCCCAGCACAGCCCGGGGCGTGGAGATGGGTCCTCCGAATGATGCTTCTCCCAGCGCCTCTCGCTGTCCCTCGGGGGCACGGGCAGGAAGGCCCCTCTGCCCGAGCGCCCCAGCGTCCACTGAGCAGGCACTCGGCCCAAGCGTGTCACGGGGGAACCCGTGTCCATCGCCCACATCGGGGTCCCAGCTCCCCCGGCCCAGCCCCAGCCCCAGCCCCAGGCTGTACTCCCCGCCCTCTCCCTCCCCTAGCCCCCCCCCCCCCGCCTCCGCCCCTCCCCACACCAATCATTTCCCACCGCCATGGTGTGCTGGCCTACCCGCCAGCGCCCGTCACCCGCAGCCCTGCTCAGGGCCCCCCACGCCGGGGCGGCTGAGTGTCTGTGGGGCCTGGTGTTTGTGTCCTAACCCCCCACCTGCGTGGCCGGGCACCAGGCCGCCTGGGGGCGGGGCGGGGGCAGTCGGACCACGCGGGCCTGGGTAGGGCCGGTGACCTGCGCCGTCAGCAGAGAGGGCTTCACCCTCGGGTGCGGTGGCCACAGCCGCTGCCCGCACGCCTGGTCCAGGGGGTCGGCTGGGGCGGAGGGCCCAGTGGACGCAGACTCAGTGGCCAGCTCGGCCCCTGCTGACCCTGCAGCTCGCGGAGGACCCGCAGGGCGGGCAGGGGCCACCAGCCACGCCCCAGGGATGGACTCTGGTCGGGCAGCGAGGCGGAGCGGGCAGAGGGCCAAGGGGAGGTCACGGGCAGGGTCGCACGCAGGGAGCAGCCACGGGCGGATGCCGATGTCAGCTCCGGCCCCGTCCCCGGCAGAGCAGGGAGGGAGCGTCCTCCGTGCCGGCCGGCCGGCCGTCAGCCTGGTGCTTCCCCCTGCCCGGGCCTGGCCGAGGGCTGGGGAGAGGGGCACCACCTCCTGGCATCACGCAGCCGGCCCGGCGGGAGCCGCGCCGCCAGCCGCGCGCCCCGGTCAGCACAGGCGGGGACGGAGGAACGGGCGTGGTCCGGGGGCTTCGAGGATGCTGTGGCCGAGAGGGGCAGAGGAGCAGACAGCGGTGCCTGGTGAGTCAGTGGGTCTGTCCACGGCCACGAGGCGCAGAGAGCAGAGTGACCCCTGCAGGTGAGAGCTGGGGACGGCGACGGCACAGGGGTCACAGTTAGGCGGAGGGGGGTCCGTGGAGGACCGAGGGGAGGAGGGTGGGGGGGAGGGACCCTGGAGGAGGGACAGCAGAGGGAAGTCGCAGCCCAGTCCTGCGTCCTGGGAGTGGGTGTGCTTAGAGACCAGGAAAGTGGGCGTGGCCTGCCCCAGCTCTGGCGTCAGAGGGTGGCCTGGGGCCCCGGGGCACCCCGAGGCCGCTGTGGGCTGGCCTGGCAGGCAGCCCTGCCCCCCCGCTCCCCCCAGCAGACCTGGGGCTCCAGGTGGGCGGGGAGAGGGTGAGTCACCGACTGGGGTGCCCGCAGGGAACCAGCACCCACGCCTGCCTCGGTGGGCCCGGGTGACGTCACGTCTGCTGTGGGTGCCCCGGGGCCTGGCACCGAGCCCGGGGGATTCTCGGGGCCAGGCCCCGCTTGACCCCGCGGCCTCGGCTCACCCTGGGTCACCCTCGGGTCACCCGTGGGCGGGCCTCGGGAGGACCATCTCCGTAGACCCCCGGCCTCCGCTGACACCGGCGCGCTCAGCCCGGATTGGCGCTTCTGAGGAGCCGGGCGGCTGGGTCCGGGGCGGAGCCTCCCCCAGGGGCAGGGCCCTGGGACCGCGTCCCGCAGGCACGGCCAGAGCCATTGGAAATGTGTTTGCGTTGATTCAGAGAGGACGGGAGAGGGGGAGAGAGAAACGTCCATGAGGAGAGGGAATCATGGATCGGCTGCCTCCCGCACGCCCCCCACTGGGGATCCCGCCCACCAACGGGCACGAGCCCTGACCGGGAACTGAACCGTGACCTCCTGGTTCCTAGGCCGACGCTAACCACTGAGCCCGCCGGCCGGGCCCCTGTGCCGTGGTACGGGGGGACACCCAGGCCACCGAGCGGGAGAACAGGGCCGGGGGTGAGGGCATTCCCACCGCCCCCGCCATCAGTCCACCCGCCTCCCGCGGCCGGGGTGAGCAGATGGAGGCTCGGCCCTCGAGGCCTCCGGAGCGAGCGGGAAGGGAGCCGGGCCTGTGGTCCTGCCCCGGCTGAGCCAGGGCGGGGGGCGCTGCGGGCAGCAGAGGGCGGGCCTGGCAGACGCCGGGGCCAGGAGAGCTGACGGGCAAATCTCATTAGCTGGCCGACTTCCGAGCCCATCGGTGACCGCCCGGCGACCTCTGCTGCCCGGCCCGCCCGCCTGTGCGTGCCCCCGCCTGGGCCTGTGCGAGCCCCCCTCCCCCCTGTGCGTGCCCCCTCCCTGCCTGTGCGTGCCCCCCTAACCCCCCTGTGTGTGCCCCCCTAACCCCCCTGTGTGTGCCCCCCGGGGCCTGTGCGTGCCCCCTCCCCGCCTGTGCGTGCTCCCCTCAGCCTGTGCGTGCCCCCCTAACCCCCCTGTGCGTGCCCCCCGGGGCCTGTGCGTGCCCCCTCACCGCCTGTGCGTGCCCCCCCCTGGCCTTTGTGTGCCCAGCCCCTCACCCCATCCCTCACCCCGGCCCTCACCCCATCCCACCACCACCCCCACCCCCACCCCCCCCCCCCCCCCCCCCACCCCCCCCCCCCCCACCCCCACCCCCCCCCCCCCACCCCCACCCCCACCCCCACCCCCACCCCCCCCCCCCCCCACCCCCCCCCCCCCCAACCCCCCCCCCCCCCCCCCCCACCCCCCCCCACCCCCCCCCCCCCCCCCCCACCCCCCCCCCCCCCCCCCCCCCCCACCCCCACCCCCACCCCCCCCCACCCCCCCCCACCCCCCCCCACCCCACCCCCCCCCCACCCCCCCCCCCCTCCCCCCCCCCCCCCCCCACCCCCTCCCCCCCCCCCTCCGCCTACCCCCCCCCCCCCCCCCCCCCCCCTCACCCCCCCCCCCCCCTCCCCCCCCCCCCCCTCCCCCTCTCCCCCCCCCCCCCCCCCCCCCTCCCCCCCCCCCCCCCTCCCCCCCCCCCCCCACCCCCCCCCCCCCCCCCCCCGCCCCCCCCCCCCCCCCCCCCCCCCCCCCCCCCCCCCCCTCCTCCCCCCCCCCCCCCCCCCCCCCCCCCCCCCCCCCCCCCCCCCCCCCCCCCCCCCCCCCCCCCCCCCCCCCCCCTCCCCCCTCCCCCCCCCCCCCCCCCCCTCCTCACCCCACTCCCCCTCCTCACCCCACTCCCCCTCCCACCCCACTCCCCCTCCTCACCCCACTCCCCCTCCTCACCCCACTCCCCCTCCTCACCCCACTCCCCCTCCTCACCCCACCCCCCCTCCTCACCCCACTCCCCCCCTCACCCCACCCCCCTCCCCCCCCCCCTCCCCCTCCCACCCCACTCCCCCTCCTCACCCCACTCCCCCTCCTCACCCCACTCCCCCTCCCACCCCACCCCCCTCCCCCCCCCCCCCCTCCTCACCCCACTCCCCCTCCCCCCCACCCCCCCTCCTCACCCCCCCCTCCCCCCCCCCCCCTCCCCCTCCTCACCCCACTCCCCCCCCCCCCCACCCCCCTCCTCACCCCACCCCCCTCCTCACCCCACTCCCCCTCCTCACCCCACTCCCCCTCCTCACCCCACTCCCCCTCCCACCCCACCCCCCCTCCTCACCCCACTCCCCCTCCTCCCCCACCCCCCCCTTCACCCCACTCCCCCTCCTCACCCCCCCCCCCTCCTCACCCCACCCCCCTCCCACCCCCCCTCCCCCTCCCACCCCACCCCCCCTCCCCCCCCCCCCCCCCCCCCCCCCCCCCCCCCACCCCCCTCCTCACCCCACTCCCCCTCCTCACCCCCCCCCCCCCCCCCCCCTCCTCACCCCACTCCCCCCCTCACCCCCTCCCCCCCCCCCCACCCTCCCCCCTCACCCCCCCCCCCTCCTCACCCCCCCCCCCTCCTCACCCCACCCCCCTCCTCACCCCACCCCCCTCCTCACCCCACCCCCCCTCCTCACCCCACTCCCCCCCTCACCCCACTCCCCCTCCTCACCCCACTCCCCCTCCTCACCCCACCCCCCCTCCCACCCCCCCCCCCTCCTCCCCCACCCCCCTCCTCACCCCACTCCCCCTCCTCACCCCACTCCCCCTCCTCACCCCACCCTCCTCACCCCACTCCCCCTCCTCACCCCACTCCCCCTCCTCCCCCCCCTCCCCCCCCCCCTTCCCCCCACTCCCCCTCCTCACCCCCTCCCCCCCCACCCCCCCTCCTCACCCCACCCTCCCCTCCTCACCCCACTCCCCCTCCTCACCCCACCCCCCCCCCCTCCCCCCTCCCCTCCTCACCCCACCCCCCTCCTCACCCCCCCCTCCTCACCCCCCCCTCCCCCCCTCCCCCCCCCCCCCCCCTCACCCCACTCCCCTCCTCCCCCCCCTCCTCACCCCACCCCCCCCCTCCCCCCCTCCCTCCTCACCCCACTCCCCCTCCTCCCCCACCCTCCCCTCCTTCCCCCACTCCCCTCCTTCCCCCACTCCCCTCCTCACCCCACCCTCCTCACCCCACCCTCCCCTCCTCACCCCACACTCCCCCCCTCACCCCACTCCCCATCCTCACCCCACCCCCTCACCTCACCCTCCCCTCCTTCCCCCACTCTCCCTCCTCACCCCACTCCCCATCCTCACCCCACCCTCCCCTCCTTCCCCCACTCTCCCTCCTTCCCCCACTCCCCATCCTCACCCCCCCCTCCTCACCCCACCCTCCCCCTCTTTCCCCCACTCCCCCTCTTCACCCCACTCACCCTACTCTCCTCCCTGAGGCCTCCCGATGTGCGGACTCCCCTCCCGCAGCCGCCCCCGACCCCCAGCTGCAGGGCCATCCCGAGCCTTGATCCCTGGTCTGACAGTGGGATGGGCGGCCCCAGAGGAGGTGGCAGGAGCAGGAGGGCTGACCCATCAGGACTGTCCCCTCACCTCTGACCCATCAGGACTGTCCCCTCACCTCTGACCCATCAGGACTGTCCCCTCACCTCTGACCCCTCACCTCTGACCCATCAGGACTGTCCTCTCACCTCTGACCCATCAGGACTGTCCCCTCACCTCTGACCCCTCACCTCTGACCCATCAGGACTGTCCTCTCACCTCTGACCCCTCACCTCTGACCCATCAGGACTGTCCCCCCACCTTCTGACCCACTCACCTCTGACCCATCAGGACTCTCCCCCTCACCTCTTGTCCTCTCACCTCTGACCCATCAGGACTGTCCTCTCACCTCTGACCCATCAGGACTGTCCCCTCACCTCTGACCCCTCACCTCTGACCCATCAGGACTGTCCTCTCACCTCTGACCCATCAGGACTGTCCTCTCACCTCTGACCCATCAGGACTGTCCCCTCACCTCTGACCCCTCACCTCTGACCCATCAGGACTGTCCCCTCACCTCTGACCCCTCACCTCTGACCCATCAGGACTGTCCCCTCACCTCTGACCCCTCACCTCTGACCCATCAGGACTGTCCCCTCACCTCTGACCCCTCACCTCTGACCCATCAGGACTGTCCCCTCACCTCTGACCCCTCACCTCTGACCCATCAGGACTGTCCCCTCACCTCTGACCCCTCACCTCTGACCCATCAGGACTGTCCCCTCACCTCTGACCCCTCACCTCTGACCCATCAGGACTGTCCCCTCACCTCTGACCCCTCACCTCTGACCCATCAGGACTGTCCCCTCACCTCTGACCCATCAGGACTGTCCCCTCACCTCTGACCCCTCACCTCTGACCCATCAGGACTGTCCCCTCACCTCTGACCCCTCACCTCTGACCCATCAGGACTGTCCTCTCACCTCTGACCCCTCACCTCTGACCCATCAGGACTGTCCCCTCACCTCTGACCCCTCACCTCTGACCCATCAGGACTGTCCCCTCACCTCTGACCCCTCACCTCTGACCCATCAGGACTGTCCTCTCACCTCTGACCCCTCACCTCTGACCCATCAGGACTGTCCCCTCACCTCTGACCCCTCACCTCTGACCCATCAGGACTGTCCTCTCACCTCTGACCCCTCACCTCTGACCCATCAGGACTGTCCTCTCACCTCTGACCCCTCACCTCTGACCCATCAGGACTGTCCCATCGCGCTGTCCCCTGGTGGCCCTGGGGGAGTTCAGGGCCTTGTCTGGGGGTCCGGGACGTCAGCGTGGAGACGGGCTTCGCCCTGGCTGGGGCTCATCTGGTTGGAGCATCAGCCCTTGTTCAGAACGGCTGTGGGTTCCAGCCCCGCTCAGTGCTCGTGCGGGAGGCAGCCATCAGTTTCTCTCACATTGATGTCTCTCTCTCTCTCTCTCTCTCTCTCTCTCTCTCTCCCCCCTTTCTCTCTCTAAAATCAATGAACATATCCTTGGGTGAGGATTTTTTAAAAAGATGGGACCCTGGCCGGTTCGGCTCAGTGGATGGAGCGTCGGCTTGCGGGCTGATGGTCCCGGGTTCGATTCTTGCCAAGGGCACATGACCAAGTTTCAGACTGGATGCCCCAGTGGGCTGCGTGGAGGAGGCAGCCAGTTCATGATTCTCTCTCATCACTAATGTTTGTCTATCTCTCTCCTTCCTTCCTGAAATGAATAAAAATATAAATTTAGAAAAGATGGGGTCCGCCAAAGCCGGTGTGGCTCAGTGGATAGAGCGGCGGCCTGCGGATTGATAGGTCCCGGGTTCGATTCCGGTCAAGAGCATGGACCTTGGTTGCGGGCACATCCCCAGTGGGGGTTGTGCAAGAGGCAGCTGATCGATGACTCTCTTTCATCGATGTTTCTAACTCTCTATCCCTCTCCTTCTCTGTAAAAAATCAATAAAATATATTTAAAAATAAATAAATAAGTAAATAAAAAAGATGGGGTCCAGAGCCTGGCCGTGATGGGGAGCAGCTGGAGAGAGACCCCGGTTTGGGGCTCCTCCTCCCTCCACCCCCTCTGCTGCCTGAGGGAAGCCCCTGCCCAGAGTCCTGCCCCCCCCGCCCCCCCCCCCCGCCCCGCCGGGCCCCTGAGGCTCAGGCGCCTCCCCCGGGGAGCCGGCCGCCCGCTGTGGGGGGCGGGGTGCGTCAGGCTGGGCTGTGGGGCACCCGGGGCCAGGCAAGCCTGGGCTGGGGCGCAGGCACATTCCTGCCTCCTTACAGGTGGGGAGGGGGTTCCCAGAAGCCGGGGAGGCCTGGCCGGCTGCCCGCAGGGAGAGCCCCACACGTCCCACTTCCTGCTCCAGAGGAGGCTCAGGGTGCGGGACAGGACCCGGCCACACGAGGCCGCCCCCCACCCCCAGCCGCCCCGTCACCCATCGGTCCCTTCTCCCTTCGGGCCCCCAGCCTGTGGCCTCCCCACCGGGCCTGCCCCCGCCCGCCCCGCCCTCAGGACCCGCTGCAGGCCGGGAGGGAGGGAGGCCGTGGGAGCCTGGGCGCTTCGGGGCCTTGAGCAGCCGCCTCGCTGTGGGGTGGGGTGTCGCCACGACCCACGGGGGGGGGGATGAGATCAGGCTGCTGGCAGGCGCGCTGGCACCGGCGGGAGCGCCCTGGGAGGGGCAGGGGCACGTCGGGGCGGCGCGGGTCTGGCCCACACTCGCCTGGCCCGTGGCCTCCGCGGGGCGGGCCTCCCCGGGGCACGGCCGCCTGGGCCGCTCCAGCACCCATGGCGCTTCAGCCCCGAGAGAGGCCCAGCCTGCGATGCCCCCTCGGGGCCCCTGGGGAGCCCCTGGCGCTGGGGCGGCGTGCAGGGAGCCGGGTGGCCCGCCTGGAGGCCCGGGCTCAGCGGCATGTGGGGCGCTGGGCCTGGTGCTCCAGGGGAAAGGAAGCCGGGACGGGACGGGCGCCTCCCGGCTGGAGAGCAGCCAAGCCGGTGCCGAGAGGCCAGGAGAGGCCGGCTCCCGGCTGGGGGCCGGGTCTCTGCTTCACTCCCTGGACCGGAGGCCCGGGGCCCGCGGATGCCGGTCCGGGAGCAGGAGACCCCCCCGCGCCCCTCCGCCCTCCCCTGTGAGCAGCCCGGGCCCCGGCTCCCGGCCGCCTTAGCCTCCGGGGAGGCAGGGGCGAGGCCAGACGGTGGGTCCCTGGAGGAGGGTGTGGGGGCGGGAGACCGCGGAGCCCGCCCTGGCCCCCGGCTGCGCTCGGCGGGGGCGGCGGGGTGAGGCTGGACGCGGGGACGCAGGGACACGGACGCGGGTGGCCCGCATGTGTTTCTGATTCCTGAGGCCTCCGGCGGGCGGCACTTGTGCAAGAGGCCCCTGCCTGCCCGCCCTCTGCCCAGCTGCCCGGCCCCTGCTGTCCACGGTGTGCGTGTGTGCTCGTGTGTGTGCGTGTGTGTGCATGTGTGTGCATGTGTGTGCATGTGTGTGCCGGACCCGGGTGGGAGGCCGCCTTCAGGCCCAGAGGCTCCGAGGTCGGCAGCCCCCACCCTCTGGGCGGCACAGAGAGGATGAGGCCGCCTGGGGCCCGGCGCCGGGCGGGCCGGCCAGCTGGGCGAGTGCTGCCTGCACCCTGTGTGCTGTGCCAGGGGCAGGGTCTGGCCTCCCCCTGGGTGGGGGTAAGCCCCCGGAGCCGAATCCTGTGCTCCCTGCCGCTCTAGCCCTGGACACAGCAGCTCCGGGGCCTGGCTCGGCTGGCACGGGTGGGGGGACCCTCCCTCTGGGGTGGGGGGCTGGGCAGGGGATGCTGGAGTGCCCAGAGCCTCCCAAGATGCACCTACACCGACTTCTCCCGCTTCCTGCCCCCCAGAGGCCGCCTCCCCGTGGGTGCTCTCGGCTCCTGGGTGCTGTGAACACACGAATGACCAAGCGAGAGGAGCATCTGAGTCTCAGGCTCCCGCCCTACCCCCACCCCTCCCAGCCCCGGCTGCCCAGAGCCAAAGCCCCTCCCAGCCACCCTGCACACCACCGCCTCCTGGAGCCGGCCCTACGGTGGGCCCGCAGGGGGCAGTCCCCGCTGAGACACCGGGAAGCCCGCCCGGAGGCACCCCTCAGCCTCTGCAGGTACAGGGGAGACCCCGCTGTGGGGACTCAGCCACGTGGGGTGCTCCTGGCCTGGCCGTGCACAGTCCCCAGCTGGCTCCATGCACCGCCCTGGAGCCCCCTGCCGGCCGGGCACACGGGGAACCAGTGCCCCCTGGTGGCCCTCGGCTGGCTGTGACCTCCACCCCCACTGCACAGGCCCCACGTCCAGCCCACCGGGCACCCCGGGGTTCAGGCCGCAGGGCAGCTGCTGTCAGGACAGCCCCCGGCAGGCCCGCCTGGCCCCGAGGGACACCCTGCGCCTTTGGAGACCTGGCAGGCAGGCCAGGCAGGGTCCCCCCGACCCCCCGACCCCGCCGTCAATCCCCGTGGCCCTCTGCCCACGTGGGAGCCGTCCTGCGGGCTAAGGAGGGTGCGGGGACAGGAAGGGGCACGGGAGAGGGGCGTGGCCACCCCTTGCTGGGCACAGCCTCGCTCGCTCGTGCGAATGTCCCACGGCCGCCTGGTCCCCAGCCGCACTCTGTCCCCTCGTCCAGCACTGGACGGACACTGGGGCCGCCCCGCTCTGCGCCCAGGGCCAGGCCGGGCAGGGTGCTCTCTGAGGGCCCCCTCCTGAGGCGTTAGGAGGAGGGGCCCCAGCCCTCACCTGGGCCTCGTTGGAGCTTCACGGATGTGGCGCCGTCAGGGGGCCCAGGACACGGCTGGACAAGACTGGGCCTGGGCGGGAGGGCCCGGACCTGCCATAGACCTTCCGTGGGCGTGGGGTGCTGCCGAGGTCTGGGAACCCAGCCGGCACCCCCCCACCCCCCAGGAGCCTGGCTGAACCTCTGGCCGGCTTGTTGGCGCCCCCTGCAGGCCTCCCAGCTCAAGGGATCCAGCTGGGCCCAGCGGCCAGGGCTCAGAATTTGGGGGTGGGACACGTGGGTGGGTAGAGCTGGGGCCAGGGGACTGGGGGCCGTGAGGAGCCAGGGCCAGTATGCACGCTTGTCCCCCACATAGCCTCTTCCAGGCCAGCTGCCCCTCACTGCCCGCTCCCGTGTGGCCGGCGGCCGGCTGGGCCTGCCCTCCGGGACGCCCTGCACAGGGACATGGGACATACGCCCGAGCTTTTGGCACCCCCACCCGTGGGTCCCCGCAGAGATGGCAGCCCCTGGCCCGGAGGGCCTGGCTGAGGGGCAGCAGGAGGTGCCAGCGGGCCCTCGGCCCCAGAGGGACCCGCTCCGAGGGTGGCGATGGCAGCGAGGCCCACACCGGGCGTCCCCACGGCTGGAGGCCTCGGGGCCCGGCTCCGGAGCAGGCGGGATGGGCGGCCTCACGGCGGCCACCGTCACGGTGGCTCCGTCAGCACCTGCCGCTGAGACAGACCGCGGGCGCCTGTCCCTCCGCTCTGCGGTCCGGTGGCCGTCAGGTCCGTTTCCGGGGAGGGCCGCTCGCTGACCGCGGCCTGTCACCGTCCTCACAGCGAGAGCGGCGCCGGTCTCTGCTCACCAGGGCCCCGAGCCCATCACAGCCCACCCCCGGCCTCATCTAACCCACTCTTCCCCCCCTCCCAGCATCGGGCCAGGGCCTTCACACACGGATTGGGGGCCCAGGTCCCCAAGTTCTTCGCCCCAGGACCCCCTCCCCAGGGGCAGGGGCAGCCACCCTCCCTGCAGGGGAAGGCCAGCCAGAGACGGGGTCCCTCCTGGGACAGCCCGGCTCCCCCTGGGGCTCCCGCGTCCCGTCCTGGCGGAGGCCGCGATGCCAGGCGTCCAGGCGCAGGAAGCGCGGGGCGGGAGGCCAGGCCTGATTGCCGGCTCCGGCCGTGTTTACCTGGGAGGCCACGCCAGCCCCGCCGCCTGGCCCGGGCCAGCGGCTCCAGGGTAAACACCATCGGCGCACAAGGCCCTTTTGTCCGGAGCGGCTCCCGCCCAGGGCGCTGCCCCCCGGCCTGCGACCAGCCACCCCGCGTGGCCTTCTCGGCCGAGGCCTGGCCGGCTCAGAGGCCCTGGGACGGGGCCCCGGGCAGTTCCCGTGGCTGGGGGGCCTCCACAGCAGCGCTGGCTCTGCAGAAGGAGGGGCGGCCGGAGGCCACACTGTCCCTCCCCTCGGCCAGGGGCGGGGCTCCCTGCAGCTCTGAGAGGGCAGCTGTGAGCCCCCCAACCCCTTACCGCCCCCCCCAGGCAGCCCCCTCTCCCCACCACAGTCACTGTCTCCGCCCTGGTTCCCTTATCGGTGAGGGGGCCTGGAGGCTCTGAAGCCTCCTCAGCGTCTCAGCTCCATCCCTGTCTAAGGGTGGGTGAGGTCTGGGTCCCTGTGCAGAGGGGGTGGGTGAGGTCTGGGTCCCTGTGCAGAGGGGGTGGGTGAGGTCTGGGGTCCCTGTGCAGAGGAGGGGTGGGTGAGGTCTGGGTCCCTGTGCAGAGGAGGGGTGGGTGAGGTTTGGGGTCCCTGTGCAGAGGAGGGGTGGGTGAGGTTTGGGGTCCCTGTGCAGAGGGGGTGGGTGAGGTTTGGGGTCCCTGTGCAGAGGAGGGGTGGGTGAGGTCTGGGGTCCCTGTGCAGAGGAGGGGTGGGTGATATTTGGGGTCCCTGTGCAGAGGAGGGGGTAGATTGGGGGGTACTTGTCCAGGGGCCTATGGGAGGGGAGCCAGGGGTGTGGTGGGGCTGGGAACAGGGCCCAGAGCCCAGCTTTGAGTAGCAGGACTTTCGGGGGTCCTGGCCCGGCTCGGAGGGCCCCACGCCCACCCTCACCCCCTGCAGCCATCGCCCTGGGGTCCAGTCAGGTTGAAGACACACAGCCCTGACCTCACACCTGCTCTTGGGGTGCCTTCCAGGGTCCGAAGACACACAGCCTTGCCTCACACCAGCCCCTCAGCACACGGGACAGCAGCCCGGGGGTCAGCGTGGCAGCCGGGCAGCCGGCCTGGAGGGGGCGCTCTGCACGGGAGGAGCACATGCTCGGGGCCCCTGGGGCGGCCACAGCGGTGGGCCGGGGGGTGTCAGAGAAGCCTCCTGAGAAGCGGCTGTCAGAGGTGACAGCTTCGGGCCGCCGGCCCCGCCAGAGCTTGGCAGGCACAGACCTGGGCTGGGGGCACTGCAGGCTGGGCCTTGGCCACAGGAGGAATGCGTGTAACTGTTCGTACAAGGACCTCCGGCCCTGGCTCAGTGGGTAGAGCGCCGACCTGTGGACTGAAGTCTTGGGTTCAATTCTGGTCGGGGCACAGGCCTGGGTTGCCGGCCCCATCCCCAGATCCCCAGTGTGGGGCGTGCAGGAGATAGCCGTTCGTGATTCATCATTGGTGTTTCCATCTTCCACTCTCCCTTCCTCTCTGACACAAATAAAAAAACACAAAGGCACCTCCTGTGCCTACCGTGAGGAGAGCCCAGAGGGGCCTGGAGCTGTGCGGGACGAGGAGAGGGCAGGGCTGAGCGCAGGGGCCACGGGGAGCAGGGGCAGGGTGGCCTGGGTCCCTGCCCGGCCTGGCCTCTTGTCCCTGTACCAGACACTCTCCCCATGCCCTCCACCTGCGGGGTCCTGACGGCCCTGGCCAGCCAGAACCCCAGGTGCAGGCCCCCAGCCAGGATGGCACCTCCAGGCCGACCCTGCACCTTGGCCCACAGCTGGCAGCGCCCCCTGGTGGCAGCCAGCCACACCGCCGCTGCCCACACTAGGCCAGTCACAGCCAGGCGCTGGGGCTCATAGCGGGTCTGACCAGGCTCTTCTTGGTGGGGTCTGTGCAGGGACCCCGTCCACGCTGACGCGGGAGGACACCACCTCTCCGCTGGCTCCCCCGGGCCTGAGTGTGGGCACCGACCTGCACTGGGCGTTCCTGGAACCAGCAGGTCTGGCCCAGCAGCGCCCATTCCCCTGCAAGTGGTCACACAGACCTGGGCCTGCTGTGCCCATTGGTCAGCACTCAGGAGCCCGTGCTCCAGCTGGCTCTGGGCCCAGGTGTGGGGACGTGGCTTCCGGGCACAGGGCCACGTCTCAGTCCGTGACGAGTGTCCAGCCAGCTGTGCCATCTGTGTCCAGAGACTGGGCGGTGATGCCCTGCGGGCAGAGCCTCTGCCCTGGGCTGCCTCCCTCTGCCAGGGCCTCTCCTGCCTGCAGTGCACCCTCCAGCCCGGCCCCTCACCCGGCCAGGGAGGGGCCCAGGGTCAGCGAACTGACAGACTCCCCGGAGCAGGCCTGGGAGCGGCCACGGTCCTGGGATCAGGTGTCAGACATTCCTATGCACCGAGCCATGGCCAGGAGCTGGGGCGCTGCTCCGGCCGGAGCGACCCCGAGCCCCCGCGGGCAGGCCTGGCTGAGCAGGCGGAGGCCAGGAGAGCCTGAGGTCTGGGGCACAGACCGCTTCCTCCGGGCGTTCCCCTTGTGGGTCCACGGGGCTGGGCGAGGCCACCGAGCAGCCAGTGTCATCAGCGCAGGTGCCTACCCTCAGCCCGCAGTGAGGGCTCCTTCCAGGGCCCAGCGACACAGGCCCTCCACCCTCTCGCCCGTTTGTCTTTACATTAAAATTGCAGTGGCCCCAGCCAGTGTGGCTCAGTGGATAAAGCATCAGACTGCAGACTGAAGGGTCCCGGGTTCAATTCTGGTCAGGGCACATGCCTGGGTTGCAGGCTTGATCCCCAGTAGGGGGCGTGCAGGAGACAGCCGATCCATGATTCTCTCACATCATTAATGTTTCTCTCTCTCTCTCTCTCTCTCTCTCTCCCTTCCTCTCTGAAATTAAAAAAAATAAATAAATAAAATAAAAAAAATCACGAATGAAACAAAATAAAATAAGCTTCGGTCCGCTGGACTTGGGCCTGTGGGTGGGAAGCGGACCCAGTAGACGGTGTGCCCGCCTGGCAGCCCTGCGGTGCGGGCAGAGAGGCTGGAGGCACAGTGGGCCATGGAGGAACCGGCCAAAGCTGGGAGCTTTGCTTTAATCAAGACGGAGCAACTTCAGTGCAAAACTCACATTTTATTTAGTCTCGTTTCTAAAGCGATCAGTTTAAACACGAGCTGAGGTGAGGAGAGGAGAAAGAACATGAAACCTGACAGACAGACAGACAGACAGACAAGAGGGCGGGTCCCACGTCAGATCTTCTCCATCTTGGAAATGAGGTCGTCGCAGATTCTGGTCAGCTCGTCGTTCTCTTTCGTCTGAAAGAGGAGCGTCCACCCTCCATCTCCCAGTGCTCAGGGGTGGCGGCAGGCCCAGGGGGCACCCGGCCTGGCACGGGGAGGCATTTGGGAGGAGGGTCGTGGCCACGGGCCGTGACAGGGCAGGTCCAAACCACGGGATGCTCCCTCCCGCTCCCGGGCCTCAGGCCGCGCCCACCTTCTGCTCCACCGCCTTCTCCAGCGACTGGACCCGCATCTGCTCCTTCCGCAGGCTCGCCTGGAAGGCCAGCGCCTCTGCCTGGGCCTTGCTCCGCACCTGGGCGATCTCCTCGCTGGCCCTGCACAGGAGAGCGCTCAGCTCCCACTCCTCCCCTTCCTCCCCCCCCACTGCCCGAGGCGCCTGCTCACAGCCGCAGCTTCTCCTCCGCGTGGGCCTTCAGCGCCTGGTACCGCTGGCCTTCCTTCTGGACCCTGGCGATGTAGTCCTCCACACACTTCTTCAGCGACTCTTCGTTCTTTAAGGGGAGGGGCGTGACTGGCCGCTCGCTGCTCTGGGCCCGGCGTGCGAGGCCCAGCCAGCAGCTCGGACGAGGAAGGCCGCGGTCGCAGCACTTGCTGCTGTTCTTTTGGAAAAGGCCCTCCACACCCCGCTCAGGTCTCCCCTCCCTGGACACCAGCCTGACCCGGCCCCAATGGCTCCCTCCCCGCAGCCCTGAGGGCCCGGACTCCCGCACATGCCTGGCTGGGGGCGTGGAGGGGCCCTGGTGAGGCCGGCCGCCCAGCCCAGCACAGCGCAGAGCAAGGCTTCGCCGGGTGCCACGTTTAAGGGACCAGGGCTCGGTGGGGAGGGCAGCTCCTGCCGGGGGGCGGGGACTGAGCATGACAAGGTGTCACGGGGCAGAACCCTACCGTCCGGTAGCCCTCGATGGCCTCCTTCTGCTTCTCAAACCGCTTGAAGAGGTCGGAGAAGGACTTCTCCATGGAGCTCAGGTCTGCGCTCAGCTGGTCTTTTTCTTTCTGAACCTTCTGCATCTCGGCTTTGGCCAGGTCCTGCTGCCTCTGAGCCTCTTCTTGGGAAGGGACAGGCACACAGGGTGGGGCAGCGTCAGCCGCAGCACCCGGGCCCCGCCAGAGGCAGGTGGCCAGGCCCCTCCTGCCTGCTCTCCCAGACCTCAGCACTTCCCAGCAGCAGGCCTGGAACCCCCGGACGGACAGGGGCCCAGGCCCGACAGCAGAGCCCGCGGTGACTCGTCCCCACAGCTGGCGGTCTCTGGAGCCTGAGTCCCTAGCCTGGGGAGAGGCAGGGTGCTCCCCCCGAGTCCAGCCTGGACACACCCAGAGCTGATGCCCAGAGGTGAGGCTGGACACACCGGGGACGGCTGCTCCCTGTGGTCCCAGCCGCTGGCCTGGGTTCTGGCCATTTGGGAATGAGCACCAGCCACAGCCTGACCCCAGCTGCTCCCACACTGGCCTGGGCTGGGGCTCCGAGGCAGGAGCTGCTGTAGGAGAAGGGCTCAGGCCGCACTTACCCATTGCCTGGTACATGAAGCTCTCGTACCCATCCATGACCTTCCTGTGGGAGGAGATGTGTGAGCACCGTGGCGGCCAACCCCCTCGCCAGCCCCGCAGGCCCCACCCCATCCCCGGACCCTCCCCCCGTAGGCCCCACCCCATCCCCAGACCCTCCCCCCCGCAGTCCCCACCCCATCCCCAGGCACACCCCCCCCAGCCCCCCCCATCCCCAGGCACACACACATACACACCCCCCCCCCGCAGGCCTCACCCCATCTCCAGGTTTTTCTGGTGCAGCTCCTCACACTGGCTCCGCAGCTGCAGGACCTCCTTCCGTGCTGCCTCTACCTACACAGAAGCGTGAGCATCACCAGTCAGCCAGCAGGTGCCCGTGCCTGGGGTGTGAGCCCATCGAGCTCCCCTCTGTGGGGGGTCCCACGCCTGTGTGTGGGGTGTGGGCTACAGGCCAGGCTGGGGAGCAGCTGGGAGGGGAGAGGGTGGTGGCGGAGAGACCACGCCGGAGGCAGCTCAGGGCAGGGCAGGGGCCGTGGGCAATGAGGCGAGGGCAGGGCACGGCTGCCGCGGGCACAGCCGGCTGAGAAAGTGGACACCTGGGGTCCCACCCACAGCACCCCCCCAAGCCCCGCTCTCACCGCCGCGTCCAGGTCCCTCTGGCTGTACTGCAGCACGTCCACGAGGGGGCCCTCGGGCCTGAGCACGTCCAGAGGGGGGGTCACCTGCGGGGCCACAGAGACCAGCTGGGCCCCAGCTCCTCTCCCATCCAGCCCCGTCCTGTGGCCAGGAGGACAGGTCCTGGGGGCAGGAGGCTCCAGGACTGCAGCGACAGAGACAAACAGGAGCCCCCCGCCCACTGACCGCTGACCCTTCAGATCCCCGCCCATACAGCCCGACCCCGCAGGACAGGGGACGGCACTCACAGCCAGGCCCGGCCCCGCCGGGAAGTCCAGGTCCACCAGCGGGCCCTCGGGCGGGCCCCCGCAGGAAGGCGCCTCGGCGCCCGGCGCGCTGGAAGCAGAGAGGCACACGCGGGTCAGACCTCCGGCGGTGCCTTCCAAACCCACTATTGGGGCACGCCCCCCTGCAGCCGAGGCCACGGCTCAGCCTGGTGCTCCCCGAGCCTGCAGGTCTCTGGTCCCCCTTCCCCGAGGCCGGCCCACCTGCTGGTCGTGAGGGCCGCGGGGGTCAGGAGGGCCGCGGGCGCAGGCCTCTCCGGGCTGTCCTTCAGGAGCGGGTCGAACTTGAGATACAGGGACTGCTTCCTCAGGGCTGACTCCTTAAACTGAAGGGGGGGGTGGGCGTCAGCTGTGTCCCCCTCGCCCCGATGGACAGCAGCCCCCAGGTAAGGTGACCAAAGAGCCCGAGTGCTCACTGCACCGCCGCCTCCCAGGGGGACTGACCCGGGATGGGACTGTGGGGGGACCACGGGACGTGGCCAAGGAAAGCAGCTGCAGGAGAGGCCCAGACAGCCCGACGCTCAGCCCGAAGCATCGCCCAGGCTGCCCAGAGTGACAGCTGCGCTAGGAAAGTCCCCGAGCCACCCCCTCGGGGAGGCAGGTGCGAGCTCACCTGGGATGTCCCAAACTGCTCCAGGTAGTCCACATCGACCCCCATGCCTAGAACTGAGGGAGCAGACGGTGTGGCCACTGCCGGCGCCCACACACGGCGGACTGTGCTTCCCCGGCGAGCAAAGGCCGCCGGCACCGCACTGCAGTGCCCAGAGCCCCATCCCACTGCCAGCACCCGCTGCGCCTCCCCTCCCCCACCAGGTTGTTCTGAGGGCCGTGCTGGGCACCACTGGGTGCTGGGAGGCACCCCAGGGGTGACAACCAAAGGTCCCGGGGCTAAACGAGAACCACTGTTGACCACCCAGGTGAGCCTGAGTCTCTGGTGACGTCCCTAACCCTCCCCCACGCCGGCCCTGGGAGGAGACGGTGCAGACCCCGTGGGCAGGTTCGTGCAGCGGGAGCTTCCACCGTGTGCGCACCACGTGTGCGCGCTCATGCAGCTGAAGGAACCACACCGAAGCCACCCCCTGGGGAGCGAATAGCGAGCGGCTCTGTCCACACGCCCGTCATCCCCGGAGGAGCCGGACTCAAACCCACCCACGTGGCTGTCCCCTGGGGGCGGCGGCCTGCCCAGCGCCCTCCCTGGTCCTGGCGACCTGCCGAGGGGCCTAGGAGCCAGAAGGGCAACCTGGCCGGCAGCCTCATGTCTTTTAAAGCAACTCAGCCCGTGGGGTCTCGGTTCCAGCTGTGTCTCCAGTGACCGAGGCCAGGGGTTGTGCACTGTGGCCGCCAGGCCGCACGCACCCTGTGCTGTGCCCTCGCGAGGGCCTTCCTGAAGGAACCTCCGGGGACGCCTGATACCGGCTTCTGCCGAGGCCGCGCTGTCAGAGCCCAGCTGCCTGCAGAGGGAGGACCAGGGACCACGCACCCTCAGCTGCGTCCTGGAAGTGCTCCTCCCTCAGGTCCCAGGCAGGCTCGGGCCCCTGCAGAGCGGGGGGCGCTGGGTCAGCGGCAGGGGCTGGGGGCTCCGAGCTCGGGCGGCCGGGGGCAGCTGCTGGCTCCGGAGTGGCGGTCCCCTCCTGAGCGAAGAGAGGTCACCGGTTGGCTCCGTCGGAGCGTCTCGACAAGTCGAGGTCCCGGGTGGGGCCTCGGCCTCACCGTCTCAGCGAGAAGAGGGGTGTGGGGTCCCATGGGTCACCACTGGCCTCCCTCTGGTTATTGGGACACGGGAACCCCGGTGACTGCGGGACGGGGTGCCCGGCTGCGTACCTCGCCCACCGGTGCCGCCGTCCCCGCTGTGGTCTGCGTCTCAGGCGTGCCGTCTGCGGAGGCTGGAGGCACCTGCCTTAAGAGACGGGGTCACCAGGGCCCGCCCCCTCCCCCCGATCCTGCTCTGCGCCCCTCCTCACCTGGAAAGCCAGGTCCAGGGCTAAGATGGTGCCCGGCGATGCCCGCCACCCTCCCTCCCGTGACTTGGCAGCAGGGGGGAGCCCTGAGGGCTTAACTCCATGGGGGCCGAGTCCCTGCGTCCTTTTTACCAGGAAACCGGCCAAGAGGCCGGAGGCAGGAGGCGGCCTCACTGGGAAGTACCAGGACTGGGCAGTGGGGTGGTCAGGGCTCTGCGTGCAAGTGGGAGCATGGGCCCGGCTAAGCTTCTCTTATGACCCCGCACCGGGCGGCCACTAAGCAGCGGCCCCCGAGCAGCCCGCAGCGTGGGGCTGTACCTTCTCTAGTGTCTGTCCACGGAGGGGAGCTCACACGCGTGGCCCTCCCTGCCAGCGACCTCACACTAGCCCCTGCCAAGCAAGTGCTCGCTGGTCCCGGGTCCTCCGCGAATCCCGGAGCAGCCACCGCCTCCTCTTACCTGCTGGGAGGGGCGTCCCCTGCGGCCCCAGACCCTGCCGGCCTGGCCGGGGGGCGTGCCGGGCAGGGCTCTCCACGGCCTCCCAAGGGGCTGAAGGCTGGGCCGTCCAGCTTGTCCCCGTCCAGGCTGTGAGACCCCCGGGGAGGAGGAGCGGGCCCCGCGCCCGCCTCCGCAGGGGGAGCTTCCTGCCTCGCCGCCGGTCCCCTCCCCCGTGTCCTCGGTGGGCGTGGCCTCCTGCTGGTGGCGCCGTCAGAAAAGTCGAACTCCAGCCTCACGGGCCCCTTGCCCGAAGGGCCCGCAGCTTGGCCACTGGTGTCCTCCGCCCGGGGCCCTGGCGCCGGCGCCCCTCCAGCCTCCAGGGGACCGGCCGGGGCCGTGCTCTCCGCACCAGCAGCGTCCTCAGGGCCGGCCGGGGCCCCCGGCAGGTCTGTGGCGGGGTCTCCTCCGAGGGCCACTTGGGGGTGAGCGGCAGGGGGTCCGTCTGAGCGCTCTCCTGTGGCTCTGGGAGGGTGCTCGGTTCTGTCTCGGGCTGGGACCCCGGGAGGGTCTTCTAGAGCTTCGGGGGGGGGTGCAGTGGTTTTCTCCAGGGAGTGAGGGCCTCCGTCTTCCTCCAGGCCTCGCCCAGGGCCGCCGGACGCTCCTTGTGGAGACGGGGACTGGCTGTCAGGCCTCGCGGGCGCCTGGGGGCAGCCGGAGGGCTCCGGGCCGGCCTGGGGTGCGGAGGCAGGCTGGCAGCGATGCCTGTCCTCAGAGGCTGGTCTCGCGTCCTCCGGAGGGGGGTGGGCGGCAGCCACTGCAGGTCTCTGTAGAGTTTCATCGGTGGGTTTGGTGTCTACTTCCTTGGTGAACTGTTGGCTTTTAAAAACAGACTCAGTCAACACAACTGAACTCGCTGGCTTTTTATGTAGGTTTTTTTTTTTTTTTTTTTTCTTAAGGCATGAAACAGCTCTTGTCACCGACAAAGGCGTCAAGCCAGGATGATCTAAGGGCTGTACGTCTGCTTCGCCCTGACTGACAGAAGAGCAACACCACCATCAGGAGTCTCCTTGCCCATTGCCAGGGGGTCTTAAGTAGGTTTCTGTCTACACTGAAAACATCAGCTAATGACAGAAAAAAAAAAAAAACCGTTCTGTGAACCCTGTCCTCAGGCTGCTCCCACAGCATGTGCCCCTTAGGCCACTCAGTGCCGGGAGCAGCATCTGACAGCCACTCCCTTCCTTCTTGGTGTTGCCGTAAAAGAACAGTCTCTGAGTCGCTCTGACCTTTCAGTTAAATTTCAAAAAGAAAATACAGAGACTTTGAAAAGTTGAGAGAAACAGATACAGGTTCCAGAAGCTCCCACAGGGAACGGGAACAGGGCCCAAGGATGCTTTGTGCAAGGTAGGTGAAGGTCTAGTGGGGACACTTTACTCAAATGCCTTTCTCGGTACCTCTGAAACTGCTTAAGAGAAAAAGCAAGTTCTAAACAGCGAAAGTCAGCAAAAGCCAGAATGACGTGCCTGAGGCCCCCCCACTCTGGAGCCCGAAGTCCCTGGCGGCCCAGGGGGTCAGTTCAGCCAAATCCGGGAGCAGGGCCCCCAGCGGGGTCCTCCTGCTCAGAGGCTCCGCCGACCACCAGCCACGCCAAACACCTAAGCCTGGGAGGCTGGGTGCAGCGCCTCCTGGTGAAAGGTGGGGGTTAAGCCCCGATTCCGGCCGTGATCCAACTGGATCCAAGCTGGGCGCAGACCGGAGAAGCCCAGAGGACAGATGGCAACACAGCTGCCCGGCCACGCCCACCCGACGGCACAGAGCGCACTTACTCCTCCGGCTGGGCCCAGCCTCGAGGGGAGCGCTCTGCTCCGTTGGCATCATCCAGGGCACAGCAGGCCTCGAGGCTGCTGCTCATGCTGGGGGTCAGGATCCTGTGTGTGTGCGGGTCTCGCAGGGGCGTCTGGAAGGTCACCTGTGGGGGAGGGAGCGCGCTCAGCCCTTCGTCGCGGCCCCACCCGGCCAGGCTGCTCGCCCTGGGCTCCCGGAAAGCTGGCCAGTGACGGGCGGGCAGGGGGCGCGGCACCCACCTTCAGAGCCCTGGCCGTGCTCCGGGGCGGCACGTTCTCCTTCTGTGAGGGCCGGAGCACGGGCGATCTTCCGCTGAGGTCGGGTGGTGCAAACAGGAAGTCGCAGCTGTCAGCGCGCCGGTCGGCGGGGACATTCTCGTCACTGGGGATCAGCAGACTCATCCTGGAGGCGGGAGTGATGTCACCGAGGGTTCCCCTGCCCCGCACAGCCGGGGCCCGGCCTGGCGCTGCAGGGAGGGTGGTCCTTCCCACGTCCTCGGGGCTGGCGGCTACAGCCATAAGGGCCTTCAGCAACAGGGAGAGCCAGGTTCGGCCCGGACTCTGCGGTAGAAGTCAGAGACACGGAGGGCTGGCCTGGGAGGAAATGGGGGCAGAGCCCCGGGCCCACAGGAAACAGCAGGGAGGCGGGGCTGCCAGGCCTTCTCAAGCCGAGCTTTCCGCCACTCCTCCCTCCCTCAGCCCCTGCGAAGGTCCCCGAAGAGACAACAGAGGAGCAGCGCTGGGCGGGGTGGCTGCGGGCAAGGCCGGGGGGGCTGGGCAGGGGCCGGGGGGCTGGGCAGGGGCCGGGGGGCTGGGCAGGGGCCGGGCGGCCGGCGGCCCCGCTCAGGGAAGCGGGGAAGATAAACCAGGGGACTTGGGTGTCTGGCCTGGCAGCTGGGTGACACAGGGCAGGCCCTTCCCGGCCTGGGGAGGGGGCACAGCGAGCGGCCGCTGTGAGGCTCAGGCTCAGGCTCAGGCTCGGCGGCCCACGGACCCAGGTGTGGCCGCGGGTGCGGGTGGGGCCGGTGGGGGGGCGCTCGGGCCGAGGGCGGCGGGGCGTCGGCAGGGGGCTGGCGGGGACGCGCCCTCGCAGGTAGCAGCGAGGGGTGGGGATGGAGGGAGGCTGGACGAGGTCCCGGGGAGCCAGGGGGCTGTCGGACGGACGAACGGCCCGGGGGGGCCCCGAAGAGCCGGGGAGACAGGGAAGCCGGCGGCGGCTCCGGGGGAGGAACCGCAGGAGGGCGGCTCGCGTTAGGGGTGGACTCGGCCGGCGCCCCCTGCCGCCGGAGGGGCCGAGGCTGGAGCGGAGCCCGCCCCGCCGCCAGCAGCCGCCTTACCTGCCGGCCGCCACGCACATCCGAGGACGGAACGGGAGGCGAACGGGAGGCGCCGGTCCCAGCCTCGGTCCGCCCGCCGCCGATTCAAATACCGACGGTTGGTGCGTGCGGCCAATCAGCGCGCGGTCGGGGGAGGGCGCCCGAGCGCCAGCGGCCAATAGGAGGGCGCGCCGTCCAGCCACGCCCTGAGCGCGCTGCGGGTGTGCTTCCGGGGCGAGGGGCACGCTGGGCGGGCGGGTGCCGGAAGTCCTTGGAAGCTGGCGCTCGCCGAGCATGGGAGGGAGAAGGGCCGCTCGTGGACTGGCGGTGGCTGTGGGACCCTCCGCCCAGCCGGGATCGCGGGCTCTGCCGCGGGCGCCGAAAGGCTAGGGCCTGAGGACTGCCCGCCGGGTCTCCGTTTCTTCAACGGTAAAATGGGGCCAGGTGCAGCACCGCCTTCAGGCGGGGCTTGAGGAGGAGTCGAACCATCGCGAGAACTGGGGACAGTTCACGGCTCCCTGCTGAGGGCGGAGCTTCGTGGTGACTCCATCTCCCAGAGTGCCTCTCGCCCGCCCGTGGTGGGACTGCATCTCCCAGAGCACCCCGCGCCGCTCGGCTCCTGCGGGACCGGGACGCTCTGGCCTGCTCCGCGTCGAGGGGGCGGCTTCGCCACGGATCTAGGCGGCGGCGGCGGTGGCGTGATGGACAGCCCGGAGGTCACCTTCACGCTGGCCTACCTGGTGTTGGCCGTGTGCTTCGTGTTCACGCCCACCGAGTTCCACTCGGCCGGGCTCACGGTGCAGAACCTGCTGTCGGGCTGGCTGGGCAGCGAGGACGCCGCCTTCGTGCGCTACCATCAGCGCCGCACGGCCGCCACGCTGCTGTGCCACTCGCTGCTGCCGCTGGGTGAGGCCCGCTCCCCTCCCCTCCCAAGCTCCGGGGTCCCCGGGTGGCCGGGCCGCAGGGACACCTCCCTCCGAGGGGAGCGTTCTGGGATCTCCCATTTCCCCGAGCGCCCGAGGCGGTGGGCCTGCCGCCCCTGTGCTCCACGCTGGCGGCATCTGGGCGGTTGCAGGTGGCAGCAGGCGGGCTCCGAGCCCTGGCGAGGAGTGCTTGGCTCCGCTGGGGCGGATGGAGAACGGTCCAGTTCCGGGGAGAGGAGCCCAAGTTAACGGATTCCAACGGAAGAACGCGGTGGCCTTGGCCCAGGCCTGGGAAAGTGGGTGTGGGAAGGGCAGGCGGAGATGGGTGACATCATGCGGGGGCGGGGGGCGGGGGGGCGGGGAGAACGTCACAGGTGCAGACTGGAAGGCATGTGGGTGGCCAGGACATTCAGGGGCTGTCCTAGCTGGTCTCTGGGAGCGAGTCTGTCCGCGGATGGGTGGGGTCTGGCCGAAGAGTGGGGTAGAGGACCTCTGGACGGTAAGGGGCAGGCCCAGGGCTGGGACAACAGCTGGCTGTGGCCACCACACCTGCAGGCTGTGGACACAGGGAGGGGTTTCAGCTCGCAGCAGCCGGAAGCAGCAGTCCTGGTGGGTGTGGGGAGCAGCCAGGAGGCTGGGCTGAGTCGGAGGTGCGGGGGGGCTGTCTGTAGGAACCAGAACTTCGGGGGCAGTGATCCCAGCAGGCCACACCTGGGGGAGGTAGTGGAGCCTGTGGTCATGGTTTTCCATCTTTCAGTTACAGTTGACTTACAATCTTACATTAGTTCCAAGTGTACAACCTGTAACTTACGGAGGATTTGCCCCGTGAGTCCGGCACACACCTGGCAGCGTACCTCGTTAAACATTACGGGTTATATCCCCTGTGCTGTGGACTTCATACCCCCAATCTCCTCACCTTTTCACCCAAACCCTTCTCCCTCGTCGCAACTTGCAAAATGTTGGTGAAGCTTATCTTGTGGCCAGACACAGGGCTTTGTTTTTATTTTTTTCAATTATTTTTCAAAAGCTTTGAAACTTTATTGACATACTATCTATTGCAACACAACAGATTATGCTCAGATGTAGTGACTAGACCAACAGCCAACAGGTACTATCAATTTTGTAATCTCAAACAAGCCACTGCACCCCTCCGCTGTCTACTGCATCCATTTCACCATGCGGACTGGCCCAGGCCGGCGTGCCTGTGCTGGCCCGGGCTCCCACGTGTGACAACAGATCCATGTATTTATTTTTGCCTTTCTAGGTTTTGCTAGTTTTTTTCGTTACTCACACGTGTAAAACTAAAGTGTCAACTTAAAAATGCTCTCCTCATGCCTGTGGTATCACTGCTGTGGGCAAGGGCTGAGCTAGGCGAGCTGTGGAGGTGGGTAAGACTCCCCCCACCCCCCACCCCCCCCCGCGGCCTGGGGCACTGACCAGGGCAGAGGCCCAGGGCTGGGACGAGAGAAGTGGCCCCTTGGGAGGTGCAGAGACAGCACTGTGACCCTCAGGGGCACCACCAAGAGAGGACGCTGAGGCCGCTCCATCCTCTGCAGGCTACTACGTGGGCATGTGCTTTGCAGCCTCGGAGAAGCGGCTCTACTTCCCGAGCCAGGCCCCAAAGGCCTGGCAGCTCTTCCTCCTCCTGGCGGTGAGCCTGCCCATCATCTCCTGGAGCCTGATCTACTACTGGTCCCGGGACCGGTGGGCCCGCCACCCGCTGGCCCGCACCCTGGCCCTCTATGCCCTCCCACAGTCGGGCTGGCAGGCTGTCGCCTCCTCGGTCGACACTGAGTTCCGGCGGATTGACAAGTTTGCCACAGGCGTCCCGGGTGCCCGTGTGATCGTGACAGACACGTGGGTGATGAAGGTGGCCACGTACCGGGTGCACGTGGCCCAGCAGCAGGACGTGCACCTGACCGTGACGGAGTCGCAGCAGCACGACCTCTCGCCAGATTCGAACCTGCCCGTGCAGCTCCTTACCATCCGCGTGGCCAGTGTCATTCCTGCGGTGCAGGCCTTCGACATCCGGTAGGTGGCGGCGGGCAGGGCTGGGTCCGCTGAGGCCTGTGCCCAGCTGGCACCGGGTCTGGTCTTCGGGTCCTGGGAGGCGACGGGTGGGAGGGCCCTCGGTGTGACCCTGGCCCCGTTCCCCTTGTGTCCCCACAGCACTCCCCACGTCCTTTGTCCATGCTGTCCTCTGAGCTGCCTTCTCCCCTTCTCGGGAGCACACTGGATGTTTGGGGTAGGGCAGGACCCCTGAAGCTTAGGCTGGAGCCGAGGTCCTCCCATGCTGCTGAGGCCATGGCCAGCCTGCCGGGACCCTCCCTGGCCCTGAACCTGCCAAGGGCCGGACTGTCTCAGCTGCAATCCTCCCTGTGTCCTGTGGGGGCAAGCAGGCGCGCCGGGGCTGTGGGCTCTGCTCAGGGCTGTCTTTGCTGCTCGTTTTCGTTGGCAGCTGGGCTGGGCCCAAGCCTCCCTGTTCTGTGTGGTTGTGAGCACCCCGGTCACCCTCGGTGCAGGCTGGGCCTCCCTGATGCCTGTCCCAGGGTTCTGGCCAGACTGCCCGGGTTAGGGTCCTGCCCTATGGAGGGTCTGTGTCCAGTGGCCTCAGCCCAGCAGCCCCCTCTCTGTGCAGGCTCAACTCCACAGAGTACGGCGAGCTGTGCGAGAAGCTCCGGGCACCCATCCGCAGCGCAGCCCACGTGGTCATCCGCCAGAGCCTGGGCGACCTGTTCCTGGAGACGTTTGCCTCCCTGGTGGAGGGTAACCCGGCGTACTCGGTCCCTAGCAGCCAGGTGGGGCTGGGCCCCCCTGGGCAGGTCCCTGGGGTGGGGGTGGGGAGCCCCACTGGGGTGTCGCCGGGCTCCTGTGACCTCCTTGCACCCCCTGCAGGAGCTGGAGGCATGCATCGGCTGCATGCAGAGCCGTGCCAGTGTGAAGCTGGTGAAGACGTGCCAGGAGGCGGCCGAGGGCGAGTGCCAGCAGTGCTACTGCCGCCCCATGTGGTGTCTCACCTGCATGGGCAAGTGGTTTGCCAGCCGCCAGGACCCGCAGCGCCCCGACACCTGGCTGGCCAGCCGTGTGCCCTGCCCCACCTGCCGGGCGCGCTTCTGCATCCTGGACGTGTGCGCCGTGCGCTGAGCTGGCCAGGCCTGGGCGAGGGGGCGGCCATGGGCCGCTCTCCTAGCGCGGAGGACCAGGGCATGCTTAGAATTTCTCTGCTGGAGTTCGGGCAGGGCCGTGGGAGAGTCTAGGGGCTCTCCTCCATTTCCCACTCCTCGGTGCGGGTGGGTGCCCGTCAGAGCACGGCGTGGCCCTCCTGAGCCTCTGGGCCCCTGAGCTGTCTGGGAGACCTGGCGTGTCCCGGCGCCCCTCACCTGGGCCACGTGCCTTACCTTCATGGAGCACACCTGCCCCTTTCACACGCCAGACCCAGGTTCATCCCAATGGCTGTGCTTGGTCCTCCTGCCACTGTCCCCGTGGGGCTGCGCTAGGACCTGGGCAGAGCCTGACAGTGGAGGGGAGACTTGGCTGCCACCCCAGATGAGGCACCCCTGGGGCTGCCCCTGGAGGCCACAGGAAGGACCAGTCCTGCCCGTGGAGACCCTGGGCTTCCCATGAGGAGCTGGGCAAGGACTGGCCGCTCCGTCACCTGTCCCTAGCTGTGTGCTCCTGGGGCCACTCCGGGCCGGAGGGTCATTACCTGTGTGCCTTGCGCTGCCCCCAAGAGCCCAGGGAAGAGCCACGCCTTAGATTCCTGGCGGGAGGCATGGAGCTGAAGACCGGGCACCCCAGTGACATCCTACATCCACACAAGCTTGTCAGAATGCAGGCACAGGCCGGCCACAGCCCGCAGCTCAGCAGGGGACGCACAGTACCTGGCGGGGAGGCCAAAGGGCAGGGCCAGGACCCAGCTCTGGAGGCGTGGCTGCGGAGCCTCAGGCTTATACTGGTCATCTTAAGCAGGGTGACGGGGACGGAGCAGAGTTTGTGGCCTGTGGGTGCTCAGCAGATGGAGGAGGAGGCAGCCTGGAACTCGGGATGCTGCCCAGGGAAGTGTTTACTACAAAAGACAAGTCTGTTGTAGCTACGTGATACAGTATTTAATAAAACATTAGCCTGAAGTTAAACGTGCTTTAAGTGAAATATTTCCCCCCTGATATTCAAGCCTTGGGAGCAGTTGGAGAGAAGCCATCTTAAAAATAGGTTTGTTCTGAATCGGGAAGAAAAGGGAGGCAGCTGCAGTGAGAACCCTCTGATTTCCTAGCTGGGGCCCTGGGGTGCAGGCCCCTGGTCCTGGGCCAATGTTCCGGTTGGAGGGGCTGTGGCCGGCATCCCGGCCCTGCAGGTCCAGGCCTCCACCCTGCGCCTTCCCTGTCCTGCGGGGTGGCTCTCAGGCGGGCCGAGCGCCATATTGCTGCGTTCACAGCGGTAGACACAAGCCACTGAGCACAGGCCCCTGGCCGGCCGCCCGCTGGTTAGAGCCGCGGCCAGGGGTGTGTGTGTGGGGGGGTGGGAGGGCACAGCAACCGATGGGTGCGTCAGCAAGGGGACAGACCGAGGTTTCCGGCCCCCCCCCAAAACCAGTAAAAACATGAACACGCGAGAGGACTCCGGTCCCCTGCGGCCTGGACGTCCGCTTTCCTCCCGGGGGCCTTCTCGCCCGGCTCCGCGGTGTGGGCGGGCTGGCGGGAGGAGCGAGCTGGGCGGCCCCGCGGGCGGCGGCCGGGCCCCCGGATCCCGCGGACCCCGCCGACCTGACCGACGGCGGAGGGAACGGGGTGCGCCGCGGCCGCCGCTTCCGGATCCCGTTCCCGCCAGCGCGGAGGTGGGCGGCGCGCAGCCAATGGGGGGCGGCCCCGCCCGGGCGGGACCAATGGGAGGCGGCTTCGCCCAGGGGGGCCAATGGAAGGGCCGACCTGTCCTGCGCGCGCCGCGCCCGCGCCCCGTCCCCGCCCCCCCGCGGGGGCGCGTCCAACGGCGCCGGGGCCGCTCTCCGCGCGGGGGCCGTTCTGGGCGCGCTCCTCGGCCCCGGCGTCGCCCCGCCCGCAGCCCGCAGCCCGCGGCGTCCGAGCGGCGTCGGGCGCCTCCCGCGGGCCTGGGCCGCCTGCGCGGCGCGCGCCCGGGCGGCTCCCCCCGCGGCGCGATGGTCTCGCCCGCCGGCGGGGCGGGAGGCGGGGCGCGCGGGCGCATAAAGGCGGTTGGGGGCGGGGCGCGCCGTCGGTCTGCGCCGCGGGACGGGACGGGACGCTCCGGTCGCCCCGCGTCGCCATGGCCTGCAGCCCGCGAACCCCCCCGTCGTACCGGAGCCGCGGCGACCGCGACGCCAGGTGAGGCCGGGGCGCGAGGCGAGGGTGCGGGCGGCGGAGCCGCGGCCCGGCCCGCCGCCCTGACGCCGCCTCTCCCGCAGCCCGCCGCCCCCCGCGAGATGGAGCCTGGGGCGCAAGCGCAGAGCCGACGGCCGGCAGCGGGCGGAGGACGCCGAGGGCCCCGCGGAGCCGGCGGACGGCCGCAGGCCCGACAGGTGGGCGCGGCGCGGCCGGGGCGGGCGGGGGCGGGCCGTGCCTGGGAGGGCCGGGCGGTCGGGGTCAGCCGCGGCGTGTTCCCGGCCAGTCGCCCGGTGGCCCAGCCCGGAAGTCGGGGCGCGCCGTCGGTCGGGTGGGGGCAAGCCCAGACCCTCCGCCCGTCGGGGCCTCCTGTCCTCGGAGGGGAGCCCGGGCCGCGATGGCCGGTGGCGAGGCAGCGCGCTGAGCAGCGCCCCCGCCGGGAAGGCCGGGCTGACCGAGGTGAGCCCGCAGGGGTCGTCCCTGTGGAGGCCCCGGGGGCGCATTGCTGGGGGGGGTCCCGGGAGCCGGGGCTCAGGGCGGCACTCCCGCCTCCTGCTGGTGAGTGGGGAGCAGAGAGGCACCGAGGCCCTCGGTCTCCGCTGAACCCTCGGGTCTTGGCCGGGACGGAGGGGCGGGGACGCCCGGGCCTGGGGCGGCTTGGACGTCCCCGGGCGCGGGGAGCTGCGGGGAAGATGGGGTCTGAGTGCGCAGGGGCCAGGCGGCAGCACAGGCGGAGGGCGAGGAGAGCTGGCTCCCCGCTCAGCCCCGGCCCAGCGGGCCCCGCTGGGCGGGCAGGCAGGGCTGTCCCCACGGTGCCCTCTAGCTCCCCCGCCAGGCCTCCGCTGCGCACGGCTCCTCCAGCCGGTGGGCACCTGGTGCGGAGGTGGTCCCTTCGGGGGGCTGTCCAGTGGGCAGCACAGGCTTTGGTTCCTCCGGGCACTTCCCCCGAAGGTGCTCGGGTCCTGGGATGGCAGGAGGCTGACCGGAACCTGCCCAGCAGGAGGGCCTGTGAGCCCCCTCAGCCTCAGGAACTGCTGCGGCCGAGCTTCTTGCAGGCTAGAGGGGCTGGTGTCCTGTCTGTGGCTCGGCCGCTCCTTCAGCTTAACTTCTGGCTCATTAACCCGATTCCCCGCCCTGCCAACCATTCTTAGACTCTGGAAAGTACCGTCTGGAACCCAGCATGGTAAGGTAGCGGGCTAACCATTCCTTACTGCGACCCAAAGCCTCTCGTTGGCTGGCACCAGAACACACAGGCGCCTGTTGCTGAGCCTGGTTTTGACCCACCAATAGGAAACCGGGAGGGAACGTAAGAACGCCACTTTGCATCTAATCTGCGAAGACCAGCCACTCTAGCTGCCGGGACTCTTGGCGCCAAGCCTGTGGCTCCCTCTTGCCTGATCCAGACCACGGGTTTCCTTGAGTCCTCGGTAGCACTGAGCTCCCAGACCCCGCTCTGGGGTGCCTCTCCATAGACGCTCCAGTGTCTGCCCCCCCACCCCGTTACGTGTGGCGTAGGCCCACCATTCATCCTGGGCACGGCCGCTCTGCTCAGCACTCAGGGTATTTGAACAAACAGCTTGGTTTACAAACAAAAGAAAGAGTTGTAGTGGGCACCTTTCTCGTGCTGATGGGTCCCTGCTGACCTTGTCTGCCTGCTGCCCCCACCCCGTTAGCTCCAGCAGCACTGAGCACACAGCACCCTGTCCTCGGAGCTGGCCGACCCGGCGCGTGGTGCACAGGACACGGCACAGCCAGGCCCAGGGCGAGGGGCCCAGGCCGGGGCGAGTGCATTTCGGGCAGATTCCCGGGCCCTTCCCTTGGGGCTCCGTGGACCCCGTCCGTCCCCTGTGCCCGTTGGGAAGGAAAAGGGAAGGTCACAGTTCAAGCATGCATGTCCGTCTCCCCGCAGCTTCACCACCCCCGAGGCCCCGAAGCCCCGGCCCCGCTGTGCGGACTGGGCCAGCGCCGTGGAGGAGGATGAGATGAGGACCAGGGTGAGCAGAGAGATCTCCAGGTACGTGCTCCCGGCCAGCGCGCCTCCTGGGGGGTAAGCGGTGGACGGGAGACGTGTTTGCAGGCTGGTCTGACCAGCGGGTGAGCCGGGGCTGGGAACGTGGTGGAATCGGGTGGGGCCTGGGTGACTGCTCCTGAGAGGCGAGGCCCTGTCGCAGTGGCTGTAGGGCCAGTGCCCGGCCTGCCCGCCCAGCGCCCAGCCCCAGGCAGGAGGGCGCCTTTGGCTGACGCCAGGCTCAGCTAACAGCTGTGAATGGCCAGAGCCCTGGGGGGCCCCGACGTGGAGTCTGAACCCCTTGCAGTTGTACCCCAAACCGTTGTACGTCCAGGTCCTCCCAAACTCCAGGCCAGTCCTCTCCCGGGACCCATACCAGCTCAGATGGCGCCCGGACCATTGCTTCTCCCTGTGACACGCTCACCAGTCTCGGGCCTCCTCTGAGCGCCTCGGAGCTCCCCCGGCTCCTGGTGCCGGCAGGGCGGGGCTGTGGGTGGCGGCTGCCTCGTCGGAAAGGTGTTGGCGCAGGCGGGTGGGCCTGAGTGTTTTGCTGTGTGGGTCTTGGTCTGTCGGCTGTGGCTTGAGGCTGGCTGACTTGGGGCATTGCCTTGCTCCCAGGCTCACGGCGTGCCCTGGTGCCACCCTTGCGGGGACCGTCTGCATGCTGGGCAGGGTGCCCCCTCTGCCAGGTGCAGCTATGGTGCCGCCTGCCTCTCCCCTGGGGTGGGGGCTGCGAGAAGCCGGCTTCCGGTGGGTGGCACAGCTCACCAGCAGCCTAGAACGTGACGGTTTGTCTTACCTCGGCCAGGCTTCCGGGGTCCTGAGAGAACGGAGCCCCGGGAAGTGGGAGGGGCGTCTCATTCCCGGGTGCTGTGTGCTCAGTGCTGCTGGAGCTACGTACTGCCTGCTCCTCACACTCCCTCTTCCCAAGCCTGAGAAGGCGGGGGAGCAGCCGGCAGGCACACAGGCCCCACCAGCAGGGAGGGTGGAGCAGAGAGAAAAGTCTCTTGTTCCAGCCTTTCTCAGGCCACGGGTTTGGGGTGTCGATCTCCACGGCGTGGATCTCACTACTTAACCTGAACCTGTTCGCGTCTGTTTGGCCTCGGCCCAGGGCTCTCCTCGGCAGGCACTTCCTCTTGGTGGCGCCTTTTCCTGCCAAGGGCCTGTGGGCGTGGTGGCATCACTCCAGCCTGCTCTGTGCGGTCACACGCTTCGTTACAAACCCCTGTCGCCTGGGCAGGGCCGGACCCGGGGGCTTAGGTCCCATGCAGCCTGCGGGCCACACTCCGTGGCCCTGACACGTGACCTCACATGACTCATCGTCACCTTCGCCCCAGGAGCGGGATGGGGAGGCGCTGAGACGCCTGCTCTCCCGCGGACCGCGCCTCTCGGAGGGGGTCCGTGTTTGCTCGCCTTTAAGCAGCAGCGCTTCTCCCAGGTACAAGAGGAAGCTCCTCGTCAGCGACTGCGGGCGAGAGCGGAAGCCGCCACTGGGGAGGTAGGCCTTCCTCCCCCCCGCGCTGGGGGCGAGGTGTCGGACGTGCTTATTCCTGCGGGGCCGGGAGGGGGGGAGCCCGGGGTCCGGCCTCCGCCCTGCGAGGCCTGCCGGTGGGAACGGCGAGCTTGTTCAGGCGGAACGTCCTTCTCCAGCTGTGACTCCAAGCCGCCCTGCGCCGCGCCCGCCGACCTGGAGACAGACGAGAGTGTCCTGATGCGGAGGCAGAAGCAGATCAACTACGGGAAGAACACCATGGCCTACGACCGCTACATCCGTGAGGTCCCCAGGTGGGCGGCGGCGCCTGTAGACAGCGGGCTGTGACCGAGGGGGGAGCTCAAAGCCACGTGTTTGCCGGCAGGATGGGGTGGCCATCTCCGCTCTCAAGACCCACAGCCGTCTCCCGGCGCCAGGTCGCTAAGAACGGTGGGAAAGGTCTTCCTGAGAACACGGAGCAGTGCCGTGGGGACGGCAGCCCACCCTGCTCCCGTGGACATGCTCCCGTGGACATGCTCCGGACACGTGCCCCAGCACTAGGATTCGGGCGTGCTTTCGGGGCGTAGGTGGGGGAGGAGAGGCAGAGGCAGAGGTGGTGGTGGTGGTGGTACAGGTGGCACAGGGACAGCCGCTCCTGTGCTGTGGTAGGTGGTGGATCTAATTCCTAACAGTCCTGACCTTAGAGTCGGGGTAACCACCGGGCTGTGCAGGCGGGGTGCTGAGGTCCAGCGTCCTATCCCTCCCGCAGGCACCTTCGCCAGCCCGGCATTCACCCCAAGACCCCCAACAAGTTCAAGAAGTACAGCCGGCGCTCGTGGGACCAGCAGATCAAGCTCTGGAAGGTGGCCCTGCACTTCTGGGACCCTCCCACCGAAGGAGGATGTGATTTGCAAGAAATGTAGGTCGCACTGCCTTCTCCTCCTGCCGCTCGGAGCAGCCGTCATCTCGAGGCAGGAGGGGGTCATGGCAGCCAGGGGGACGGCTCGGGGGAGTTTACACTTGTAGCTAGAAAAGGAGTTGAGTTTAGAAAACCTGGAGGTAGTGGGTTTTCATTTGTTTTTAAGATAAACATTCTAAAAACTATCCGGGTAATTTATTTCAAACTGTGAAAGGATGGCCACCCCCCCCCCCTTTTTTTTAAACTCTGGAAGGGTTTCCCTTTTCCCGGGGGGGTTGAGCTCGTGCTTGGTTGGAGGGGCTTGGGCCGTGCTGGGAGTGCAGAGGCCGGCGCCCCTCGGCGGCGCCCGGTGCCCGTGTGCTGGGACTTGGCAGGGAGCTGCCGTGTCGGAGGTGGTGTCTGAGCTGAGCATTGGCCTCCGCCACACGGGCTTCTCCTATGACAGTTGTCCTGCCCGTGTGCCCCGCTCGCCGGGCGGCGTGGCTGCGGCAGCGCCTCTGCCGGGCTCAGCGGCGCGGGTCCCTGAGCGGCTCTCGCAGCGGGGCGGGGGACGTCAGGTTTAGCGGACGGACTTGCAGACTCTGCCTCTGGGCTTCCTGGCCTTGCTAAGCGGTGACGGTGCCTGTTTGACCCACAGACACCCCGTGGACCTCGGGGAGATGGAGACGGAGTCCGCCGAGAGCAGCTCCGAGTCGCAGGCCAGCTCCCAGGACCACAGCTTCGTAAGCAGCACCCCGGGGTGTCAGCGGGGGAGGGGGGCAGGGGCCTCACCCTCCCTGCTCCCTGATAATGCAGGCGGTCCGAGGGCGTTCCTAGGGAGTGGCCCCAGTTAGGTTTTTGGTTCAATCCCCGTGCATTGGAAAGGAAGGCCTTTCCCTCTGGTCTGCCCCTGCCCCTGCCCCTGCCGGCTGCCTGTGCTCAGGCGGGCTGGGAGGGGGGGCTCGGGGCTGAGGGGACTGGAGGCTGGGAGTGTGAGTGGGGGGCTTGGGGCTGTGGTGCTGGAACTGGGACTGGCCCAGCGCCTTGTGCCCGGGACGCCCCACGTTGGCCAGTTTTAAAAATCCCATGTTTTGGAGAACGAAAGCTCCCAAGATGAAAGCCCTGAAAAGAAACTCACAACGTCCGATCGCGTAGTCACCGGCGGGTGCGTGCTCTGGGACTTTTTTTAACAACCAATGCATCTCATTCGCAAATAGAAGCCACGGGAAGTGTGATGTACACGTTTGTACAAAGGGGTGGGCGCCCCCCGCAAAACGCACCACAGTCAGAAACCAGCCCGTCGTGGCGGGAGCTCTGGGACTTTTTAATTTGATTTTAGAGAGGGAGGAAGTGGGGAGAAGGAGCAGTATTTTTTTTTGTTTCTCGCTTTTGTTAGCTGATTTTTTTTTTTTTAATATATATTTTATTGATTTTGTACAGAGAGGAAGTGAGAGAGATAGAGAGTTAGAAACATCGATGAGAGAGAGTCATCGATCAGCTGCCTCTTGCACACCCCCTACTGGGGATATGCCCGCAACCAAGGTACATGCCCTTGACCAGAATCGAACCCGGGACCTCTCAGTCCCCAAGCCGACGCTCTATCCACTGAGCCAAACCGGTCTCGGCTGTTGGCTGATTCTTGAACGTGTCTTGACTGGGAATCAAACCTACAACCTGATGTATTGGGCAACGCTCCAACCAATGGAGCTGCCCGCCAGGGCCCTGCAGGCTTTCTCCTGTGTCATGCACAGCCACGCCTGCCGCCCACAGCGACAGGTCCCTCTGCCACCTCCGGAAGGGGGCGTCGCACTTCTCACAGGCCGGCCAGCCTGGGCGTGTGAGGACGGTGGGCACTGGGACGCACGTGTCCGGTGGGAACAGCATGCCTCCGTGAGGCACCTGGCGCTGGGTCCGGCCAGTTCGGAAACCTGTGGCCTAGGGTTGCCCTCCCTGCCTCCTGCCTGGCCCCTGGGAGCGGGTCCCTGCCTCCCGGCGCGCTGAGGCCCAGCAGGAGGAGGGGCAGGGCTCCCGCCGTGAGGAACCCGCCACTGAGTGGTTTCTGAGGACGACGTGGGGCTGTCCAGGGGAAGAACAGGGCCGGCACAGCAGGGTGACACCGAGGATGTTTTCCCATTGATTTCTAGGGAGGGAGGGAGGGAGAAACATGAACAGAGACATCAGTTGGGGCTGGAACCTGCTGCTGAATTGAACCTCCACTGGTCCACACGGGCAGAGGCCAGTGGAACTATTTAAATGACACTAAAAAGCAAAACCTGTTTGTTAAAGCGATCAGACCAGTGTTAAACGCACACGCACTCCGTGCTGAGAGCCGGAGCCCAGTGCCGTCTCATGTTCTCTGCGCTTACGACAGGCGCCCACTTACACTCCTGACCCAGCCTGTCCCCGCACCCGGAGTGGGAAGCGTCCTCGCCTTCGGGGGGCTGGGCTGGGCTGGGCTGGGCTGGGCGTGGGCTGGAGCTGGGCCGCCTCCCTGCGCTCCGAGCTCGCGCAGTGTCGGTGTGACCGCTCTGGGAGGCGGCGAGGCCCCGTCCGGTGCCCGCAGCTCCTCCCCTGCCCCGGATGGCTGCGCTCAGTGGGGTTGGCTCACTGGTCGCAGGTCCCGTGTGAGGAGCTGGCGTGACTGTGCTTCTGTCTCCCAGGACATGTATGAGGGCACCCCCACCAAGGTGAGACACCTGGACTGCCACGTGGAGGATGAGTTCGACCTGGAAGCGTGTCTAACGGAGCCCCTGAAGGACCTCGCCGCCATGAGCTAACTGCCCGCTGAGGCTCCTGTGAATGTTGCCGCCTGGTGGATTGTTATTGCCTTATTTTCTTAAACAGTTTTGTGTATAGCCAGTGTATGTTGCATGTTTTAAGTCTGAAATGCAATTAAATTCGATGATAATTGAACTTGAAGCAATCTTATAACAGACTTCATCGCTTGGTCCCCACGATTCCCCAGTTCACCCGACAAGCACACTTGAACCGGCGTCCACCGAATCCCGGATGCTGAGCTGCGGCTTGTGGGAGGTGGTGTGGGTGTCCCGTGTCAGCTCCCTGGACTGTGTCTGAGGTTCTCACCGTCAGGCCCTGTGAGGTCTTCGTGGAAACTTAATTTGTGGCCTTCTGTCAGTGAGTCAGAGCCACAGTCACAGCCACAGCCGCAGCCCAGTCGGGTGTTTGTAAATAGTGCCAGGTAGGCCTCTCCCAGTCACTCAGAGTCAGGCAGCAAAGGGGTTTAGAAAGAACTTTTTACACCGTTAATTTACCATGTAAAATTGCTGTAAATGATGATGTACACAGATCTTCTGTTCAAACCTTCGATTGTAAACTTCTCGTTAAGGCTGTTGTGAAGTTTTTATTGCTTTTGTACGGAATGAGATTGCAAAAATAAAAGAGCCTTTAACTGATTGCGTGGCCTAATAGGCTCATTGCCGGCGGCTCCTCTGTTCCGTCCTCGCCACGGGGGGGGGGTGGGGAGGGGGGGACACGGGGTTGTGGCCCAGGCTGTCACCCCCCACCCCCACCCCCACTCCCAGAGGACCGACATCCGTGGGGGTTTAAGCTGGAGCCAGCGTCCCCCTAAGCTCAGAGACCTTCGGCAGGGGGCCCCGTGGCAGCCCTGCCCTGTCCCCCTGGCCGCGGCATGGGCGTCCAGGTGAGTATCCAGCGGGTCCTCAGAGGCTACTCCGCTGACACTGCCCTCCAAAGCCACACGCACCTCCTGCCCTAGTCCCTGCCCCCAGCCACGGCCACACACCCAGCACACCCCAACGGAGGCACGGGGGACGTGGAAACGGCGCCCGAAGTCTGCACTTGCTTCGGTGGGCGCAGAGCCCGTGTCAGGTTAGAGGCAGAGGGGGTGGCTGGTGGGTGAGGGGGTGCCTGATGGCGGCAGGCAGCGGGGACAGCGTTGGGGAATGCACTCGCCTGGCAGCGGGTGGGAGGCTGGGTGTGGGCCTGGGGAAGGGTGGGCAGGAGAGCCAGGTCGCGGCCAGCGTGGTGCTGGCTAGTGGGCAGTGACGGGCTGGGGGCCCAGGTGACACAGTCAGCTCTGAGGTGCTGCTGGCTGCCTGCCCTCCCCGCAGGGGAGGAGGCTGAGGCCGTGGCCCGATGGTCTGTTCCGCTTGGCCTTCCCAGGCAGCAGAGGAGGCTGATGCTTCAGGAGGAGCGGAGGTAGGAGCTTGACCAGCGAGACGGTCTGTGCCGAGGTTCTGGCTGGACGCAGCTTCCAGGAGACCTGAGACCCGGCCCCCCAGGAGAGGTGGGGACCGGAGGGGTGTGGGCCAGAGGGGTGTGGACCGGAGGACGGCGGGATGAAATGCAGTATTCGACACAGGGTCCCTGCCCGGACCCAGAGGCTCTGACAGGTCCTCCTGGGCCCTCCCCACCCACCTGCTCAGGCAGGGAGTCTGCACCAGCTCCCTGGTGTGGGGTGTGTGCCGGGGGGACGCGGTGTGTGTGTGTGTGTGTCTGGCTCAGGGTCTCCAGGTGAGGACTCGGCCCAGGAGAGCCCATCTCAGCGCCAGGAGCCCTGTAGGAGGGAGATGGGACGCCTGGGAGACGCTCTGATCCGCGGGTGGTAGGGGTGTGGGCTGGCGGGAGCGGGTGGGTGAGAGGTCGTGTGTGTGTGTGTGTGTGTGTGTGTACTCAGGCTTCCCTCCCAGTGAGGTGGGCGGGGGCGGTCTATCAGGGACGTGATGTCTGATTGGGGTTCTGGAAGCATCTGCCCTGGCTCCCGGCTTTGGCTTCGCATTTAAATTCTCGGAATGCTCCGAGGCCCGAGGAAATCAATCTTGGCTTTTGTGCTCGCCTCATGCCGTTAACATAATCTAGCACTTTCCGCGGAGGCACAGATACCCGTGGCCGGGATCGAGTTGTCTTTCTTCCTGACTCTTGTACATCGAACCGAGAGGTGTCAGAACTGAATTAAGTTTGTCCGGCGTGATTAATTCCTCACCGCTCCGGGCCGATCGCTATCTCGGGCCCCTCGGTGATTCATTTTCCTATCTTCCCGTGTCGAGATGGACGTGGTCAGCTTATCAGGGTTGTCATCCCGCACCCCCACTTCCCCTTCTCTCTCATCTGTGCAGCCATTGTTGTTCCTGCGCCTGGCTGGGTTCTGTCCTCCCGCCGTCCTCCCTCAGCTCTCCGCCCCCGGCCGCCGATGCCCGTCCCTCCCGTCCCCGTGTCCCCGTGTCCCCGTGGTGGGCGCTGTGGAGCCGCCCAGGTGTGTCAGCAGCCTCTGCCCTGACCCCGGCGCTGGCCCCACGTGGCTTTCTGGATCGGAGCCGGTGGCTCTTCTGAGGATGCAGTTACGGGTGTGTTTTCTCCCGTGTGGGCAACACTGATCGGCCTGCTGGGTAAAGTCACGGCCAGCTGTCAGGGCCCTGCGAGTGAGCGTGTGAGCTGGCCTTCCTGAACCGGGTTTGGCTCTGTGCGTGCATGGGGGTGGGGGTGGGTCTTGGGATCATTCGGGAGCATGTGAATTTTATGTTTCCGGATCTCGAGGGGGTATTTGTTTCCTTTGCTTTCATTGCTGTTTTGTTTGCTTTTTTCATGTACAGGCTTTATTTTATTTAATTTTTAAAATATATTTTATTTATTTTTTTTTAAATATATTTTATTGATTTTTATACAGAGAGGAAGGGAGAGAGATAGAGAGTTAGAAACATCAATGAGAGAGAGTCATTGATCAGCTGCCTCTTGCACACCCCCCACTGGGGATATGCCCGAAACCAAGGTACATGCCCTTGACCGGAATCGAACCCGGGACCTTTCAGTCCCCAAGCCGACGCTCTATCCATTGAGCCAAACCAGTCCCGGCGAATTTTTAAAATATATTTTATTGATTTTTTTACAGAAAGGAAGGGAGAGGGAGAGTTAGAAACATCAACGAGAGAGAAACATCTATTAGCTGCTTCCTGTACACACCCTACTGGGGATGTGCCTGCAACCAAGGTACATGCCCTTGACCGGAATCGAACCTGGGACCCTTTAGTCCGCAGACCGACGCTCTGTCCACTGAGCCGAATCAGCTACAGCACACGTGCATGCTTTAACTGGATGTAAACCACTTTGTAAAACGCACACTGGAAAGATGCATAAAGCCTGGCCAGCATGGCTCAGAGGTTGAGCATTGACCTATGAACCAGGAGGTCCCTAGTAGGGGGGGGGAGCCAGAGGCAGCTGATCAATGATTCTCATCATTGATGTTTCTATTTCTGTCCCTCTCCCTTACTCTCTAAAGTCAACAAAAATCTATCTATATATAAAAACCTAAGCTATGGCCGAAACTGGTTTGGCTCAGTGGATAGAACGTCGGACTGTGGACTGAAAGGTCCCGGGTTCGATTCCGGTCAAGGGCATGTACCTTGGTTGTGGGCACATCCCCAGTGGGGGATGTGCAAGAAGCAGCTGGTCGATGTTTCTCTCTCATCGACGTTTCTAGCTCTCTATCCCTCTCAGTTCCTTTCTGTGTAAAATCAATAAAATATATATATATATAAAAAAAAGCCTAAGCTATGACCCGCACTGACCACTAGGGGGCAGACACTCAACACAGGTAAGGAAACATGGAACAGACAGACTGATCTCAGAGGGAAGAGGCGAGGGAGAAGGGTAAGGAAAGATTAACCCAAGATCTTACATGCAAACTAGAGGCCCAGTGCATGGAATTGTACACTGGTGGGGTCCCTTGGCCTGGCCTGCGGGGATCAGGCCCAAACCAGCTCTCTGACATCCCCCGAGGGGGTCCCAGATTGCAAGAGGGCACAGGCCAGGCCGAGGGACCTCACCGGTGCACGAAACCTTGCACTGGGCCTCTAATATATTAAAAAAAAAAAAAAAGATGCACAGAGTTGCATGCCCACCGGTGGGCGAAGCAGACTCCACGGTGAGAGCCGTGGGCCCGAGGCCCCGAGGGGCCCGCAGGGACTAGGCTCCATGTGAAGTGAAGGCTGTAACGCATGTGGAGGGTCGATGGGTTTGATGAGGCGGAGGCCTCAGCTTGACTCCAAAAGCGCAGACCATAAAAGGGAAAACCATGAAACTGGACCTTGTCACACTGAAAGCCTTCTGCTCTGTGAAGAGCTGGAGGGGAGGAAGACCAGCTGCAGGGAAGGAGGAACATGCAGAGCGCCTGTGGGCCAGAGGGCCAGCACCTTGCACATGCAGAACGCACAGACCGGGTAGAAAGCCGGCGGAGAGAGGCAGGCGGCTGGCGGGAAGTGCCAGACGGTACCGCCTCCCTGTCCACAGAGGGGCGTCGTGGGCGGAAAGGGGCCCCGTGGTAACCTGACAGGCTCAGGGGAGGCCCTCGCGGTGACCCTGCAAAGCCAGAGACCAGAGTGACCACAGAGGATGGGGCGCGGTTAAAACCTCAGGACGGCTGTGGCGGGCAGTCTTGTTCTAGGCGAGACTCTTCCTGATGAAGGTCTTTGTCTTCTGCATCTAAGGTAGCATTCCTGTGGAGTGTCGGGTGAGCCCTTTTGCCAGACCGGGCCCAGCCGGTGCCCCGGGGCTGACACCATAATCCTCTCATGGCTATGGCGACCATGTTCATTGCCGCCTGATGACTCTTTCACCCACTCACCCACCGAGGAAAAAGGTGTCTACCATTTACTTTTCATCCAATCCCAGAGTCCCCCCTCGGCTTCCTCCCACCTCCCTAACCTCTCCTGAGACCCACCCCCAACCACCGGCAGAGCAAAACCACCCAAGGCTGTGCCTTCTCTCCCGATGTGATGAATAAAATAAGGCACAGAGCCATTTCCTGGAGCACTGTCTCAATACCCCGAGATCCTGATTCTCTATAGTTGCCCTGCACAACCTCCGACTGGGAATGTGCCTGCAACCAAGGTACATGCCCTTGACCGGAATCGAACCTGGGACCCTTCAGTCCGCAGGCCGACGCTCTATCCACTGAGCCAAACTGGTTTCAGCTTGTAACCTGTTCTTTATCACATGCTCTGCGTATCTACTTTCTGTACTACTTTTTAGAAGACCATATTTGGTGTAAATAACGGCAGTTTGTCCTGGCCAGTTTGGCGCAGCGGACAGAGCCACGGCGAGCAGACTGCAGGGTCCTGGGTTCAATCCCGGTCAAGGGCACACACTTGGTGAAGGAGGCAGCCAATCCATGTCTCCCATGGAGGTTTCTCTGTCTCTCCCCCTCCCTCCACTCTCTCTACAATAAATAAATTAAAAATAATAATGATGATGGTAGTTTCAGTTCTTCCTGGCCTTTTAGCATCTGCTTCCTGTCTAGTGTGGGTGATGCTCTAGCATGCTCTTAGACCCTTGCTCAAGGTCACACTGAGGTCACCGGCAGGGAGGGTACGCCCCGGAAAGTGGGGACCACGGGTCACAAGGGGAGTACCCCGAACCGCCGGCCGCCTACGGGGCCACAGGCTTCCCCCAGCCAGAGGCACCGGCCTTCCCAGCAGCGCGCCCTCCCGCCGCCTCACGACGCCCCGCTGCCGCCTCCGCGACTCCAGACCACGCCCATGCCGGCGTAGCCCCGCCCCTGCTGTTTCAGGCCCCGCCCACCAGCACGCAGCTCCGTCCCCTCCGTCGGCGCTGGCGCGCCCTGCCGCCTCAGGCCCCGCCCACCCAGAGGCCGCCCAATCCCCGCGCGCGCGGCGCCGCCGAAGGGCGGGCGGCGGCTGGCCGAACGGCCAATGAGCGCGGCCGGAGGGGGCGGGTCGCGTGGTGTGCTCCCCGCCGCTGAGGCGCGTCGGCTGTTGCGGGAGGAGCGCGGCCTGCGGGGCCGGCGGCTCAGTCGCTCCGCCCGGCCGGCCGTGGCCGCCGCCGCTCGGCCGCGCTCAGGTACCGGCCGGCGTCGGCCCTCGACGCGGCGGCCGGGCGCGCGCCCCCCGCCCGTGCGTGCGCGCCCCGCGGGGCCCTGCGTGCGCGCGCCTGCGCGGGGCCGCGCGTGAACTTGGGCCGGACGGGCCGGCTGCCGGCTGCGCGCAGACCCGGCCGCGCGGCCCGATGCGCTTCCCCCCGCGCGGGTGCCGAGCGTTTCCGCCGCCGGACCCCGCGCGCGCCGCGGGCGGGCCGCTGAGGGCGCGGGGCCCCGGGGGCTGGGGCTCCCGCCGCGCGCCCGCCTCCTCGGACCGGCCCGGGACCCCCGCGCCGCGCGCCCCACGTGCGCCCCGGCTCCCGCGCCCCCCGCGCCCGTGCGGGGCCGAGCGGGGCCGCGCCGCCACTTGTTGAGCGGACGGGGTGCCGCCCCGCGAGCCGCCGCGAGCTCACGTGCGTGTCACTCCGCAGCGAGCGGAGCAGGAAGTTGGCCGGGACAGCGGCGAGGAGCCTCCGCGGCCCCGGACGACGTGGGAGGCGCCCTCCGCGGCCGGCGGCGTAAGTCTGGGCTGCGGCGGGGCGTGTGCGCCGCTCCCTCTCCTCCGCGGGGGCCCCGGCGGCCCGCGCCCCAGCCCTGCCCCGCGCCCGCCCCTTCCCGGCGGAGCGGGCGGCCGGGCCGGGCCGGGCCGGGCCGGACCGGAGCTCCGCGCCTGCACCCGGTCGGCGGCCGCCTCGCTCCGGGGTTGAGCGCGACCCGGAAGCCGGCCTCGCGGAGGGTGGAAGGTGGGGAGACACTTTGTCCCAATCAGTTGGAAGTTCTTAAAAAAAAAAAAAAAAAGACATGTTTTCATTGACTTCCGGGAGGAAGGAAGAGGGGGAGAGAGAAACATCAGTGATGGGAGAGAATGGCCGATGGACATGTGCCCTGGCCGAACCGAGCCCGGCCCCGCGGCGCTGCCCACTGAGCAGGCCGGCCGGGCCGGCCACTTTGAAATTCTGGAACATAAATAACTGAAGCAGAGGCGTGGGAAGCAGTGAGTGTGCTCACCATTCCATACGATTCTCTGCGAGTCCGCACCGCAGGCTCCCCGCTCCGGCCTCGCTGGGGACCGGCCCTCCGGCGGCTCCCTGAGGGCCCCCCTCTGGGTCCAGGGACCTGGAACGCGGTTCCGGAGCTCCGTCCCTCTGGTGTGGCCTCTGCCGCTTCGAGGGTCACGCGACAGGGTGGGCACGCGTGACGTGAATGGGGGCTCGAACCGCTCTGCCCTGTGCCTGGGTCCTTGCATTTTTGGGCTTACCTGGGCCGTAGGGGCCTAGAGGAGAAAGCCAGCCACCACGTCACTGTCTTTAGGTGGCGAGGGGGGACCTAGCCTGGGTTCGAGTCCTTTGCCCTCTGCCTTAGGTGTCCATGGGCGGCTCTGAAGGCGGCTTCTGCTTCCCCCAGCTCAGAGCAGTTTTCACAGGTGCACGGCCAACTTTAAAACCTAAAAACAACACAAGGTTTTACATATATATATTTTATTGATTTTTTACAGAGGGGAAGAGAGGATAGAGAGTTAGAAACACCCATCAGCTGCCTCCTGCACACGCCCCACGGGATGTGCCCGCAACCAAAGTACATGCCCTTGATTGGAATTGAACCTGGGACCCTTCAGTCTGCAGGCCGATGCTCTATCCACTGAGCCAAACCGGTTTCAGCTACAAAAGTTTTTATGTAGACCCTTTTGGCTTTTTCTGCAGCAGTCTTTCTTAACATGTATTTTTATTGATTTCCGAGACGAAGGGAGAAGGAGAGAGAGAAACATCAGCGATGAGAGAATCATGCAGTGGGCTGCCTCCTGCACACCCCACACTGGGGATGGAGCCCGAAACCTGGGCATGTGTCCTGACCGGGAATGGAACCCTGACCTCCTGGTTCATAGGTCAATGCTCAACCCTCAAGCCACCCAGCGGCAATATTTTTTTAAAATATATTTTTATTGATTTTAGATTCTTTTTAAAAAAACATATTTTATTGATTTTTTACAGAAAGGAAGGGAGAGGGATAGAGAGTTAGAAACATCGATGAGAGAGGAACATCCATCAGCTTCCTCCTGCATACTCCCCACTGGGGATGTGCCCGCAACCAAGGCACACGCCCTGGACCAGAATCGAACCTGGGACTCTTCCAGTCCGCAGGCTGACGTTCTGTCCACTGAGCCAAACTAGTTAGGGCTGCAGCAATTTATATATACACACATTTTTTAAAAAAAGAAATTTTAGTTTATTTGAGCCAAACTGTCGACATATGCTAGGAAGCAGAACCTCAATGGCCTGAGATAATGCTCTGAAGAATGGCCGGTTACATTTGTTTATACATTGCAATCAGAGGAGGGACATGGGTGGGTTACATGAAATTCACTGGTGATGGATTAAGGAGGCGGGAGAAAGCAAAGTGATGAGAAACCCCTGGGATTGGATAATGCGGCAATATTTCTGCAAGGAGAGTTGATTTGCACAGTCTTAAGCACCCTGCAGAGTAAAAGGCTGATGTGCAGCTCCACGCAGGAGCTGCCCCCTAGTGGTCAGTGCGCTCCCACAGGAGAAGCAGCACTGAGCCAGCCGCCGGGCTCATGGCTGGTGAGCTTGGTGGCGGGAGCCTCTTGTCTCCGCTGTAGGCAGCTGGTAAGGATAACATCCCCAAGGGCTCCGACTGCGAGAGGGTGCAGATGGGGCCGAGGGGACCCCCCCCCAGTGCACGAATTTCAGGCACTGGGCCTCTAGTTCGTTAAACGGTCACAATTTAAACATGAGCCAGGAACCGGGGCATGTTCATGTGTGTTACTGACTCCAGCCGTGGCCTCCCGCAGGGGTGGTCCTTTCCTGTTAAGTCCAGGACACGGGCTCGGAGCCACCCCAGTGGCAGCAGGATCGGAGCCTGCCTCTGGCCACTGACCGGCCCCCACCTCCCTTCTCCCACCGAGGAGCCACGGGCTGCGGGATCTCCTTCCGTCGGGCACAGGGAACGATCCTCCAGTCAGACACAGCTTCCTCTCCTCTGGTGACGTGTGGCGCTAGCATGTCTGACGTGGTGTCTGCCCCTCTACACGGAGCGCCTCTGTCCAGCCTCCGGGGGTGTAGTGTCACTAGGAGAGTGGCTGTCAGGATGGGCGGTTTCGTCTCTTGTGTTGAAGTCTTTATTTGTTATTATTTTTAAAAAATCTTTATTGTTGAAAGTATTACATATGTCCCCTTTCCCCCCTGACCTCCTCCAGCCTGCCTCCGCCCGCCCGTGGGCTGTGCATGTATGCACACAGGTTCCTGATCTCTTCCCGTCCGCCCACCGCCTTCCCCACCTTTCCTCTGAGATCCCGCAGTCTTTTCCATGTTTCTGTGTCTGCAGATCCATTTTGTTCATCAGTTTGTTTGTTCATTAGATTCCACGTGTGAGTGAGGTCATGTGATATGTGTCTTCCTCTGACGGGTTTATTTCTCTTAGAATAGTACTCTCCAGGTCCCTCCATGCTGTCTCAGAGGGTACGAGGGCCTCCTTTTTCATTGCTGCGTAGTATTCCACTGTGTAGCTGTACCACAGCTTTTTAACCCACTCACCTGCTGACGGGCACTTAGGCTGTCTCCAGATCTCGGCTATGGTCAATTATGCTGCTATGGACATAGAGGTGCATATATCCTTTCCGATGGCTGTTTCATAGTCCTAGGAGTGGGATCACTGGGTCAAACGGGAGTTCCATTTTTAACTTTTTGAGGAAACTCCACACTGTTCTCCACAGCGGCTGCACCAGCCTGCATTCCCACAGCAGTGCACGGGGCTTCCTTTTTCTCCGCATCCTCGCCAGCACCTGTCGTTTGCCGATGTGTTGACGGTAGCCATTCTGGCAGTGTGAGATGGTGCCGCATTGTCGTTTTAATTTGCATCTCTCGGATGATCAGTGACTCTGAGCATGTTTCCATCTGTCTCTCGGCCTCTGCACGTCCTCTTTGGAGAAGGGTCCATTCGGGTCCTCGGCCCGTGTCTCACTGGGTGGTTTGTCCTCCTGTCGAGTTGTCGGAGCTCCTTCTCTGTTTGGAAAGATCTTCCATCAGAAGCATCGCTGGCAAACACGTGGGCTCCCTTTCCGTGTCCTGGTGGCATCTCTTGCCATGCACGCGCTTTTCCCCGGACGTCGTCCACGTGTGTGTGTTCTCCTGTGTGCTCTGCCCACACACCCGAGTGTGCACCGCCCGGGGCAGCCTGGCCGCGTCTGGTCTGTCCCCAGCGGTCAGCTTCGCCCGGGTTTGAACTAGCGTGCGTGGAGCCGTGTTCTAAGGGGTCAGTGTCTCTTCGGGACACCCTGCCCGGCCAGGCTGCGGGCCCACAGGAGGCAGCCGGTGCCGGCGGCCGGGCTGTGGAGCCTGAGCCTCACCCAGCGGGCTGCTCAGCGCCTCCACCTGTGCCTGCTGCTCCTGAGGATGGTGAGGGTCCCAGGAGGAGTGCAGGGTGGGGCGCTGTCCTCCCTGAGGACAATGGCTGTCCATTTTTAATGTGGAAGGCACGTCTCCCTGCCGGGCCCAGGGCTGGGCGCCATCAGCTGCTCCTGCTCAGCGTGGCCCAGCGCGGGCGGTGCCCCTCCAGGAGACTGTCCACGGGCCTGGCCCTCCACGCTGTGTCCACGGGGGTGGGTCTCGGCTGTCTCCCCCGCCTCTGGCTGTGGCCTGGCCTGGGCGCCCCCTCCCAGGGCAGAGGGCTCAGTGCCCAACCCAGCATCTCCTCTGTCACCCCCAGCTGGGCCTGGCACAGACTGCACCCTGTCCAGCTCCTGTGAGGGAGAGGGGCTTTTGCCCGACTGGATGGAGCGGGTGTGTGTGTGTGTGTGTGTGTGACTCCTTTGGGCCTTTGTCAGCAGAGAGGCAGGCACTGGGCCGTCCCTGGTCAGCAGTGAGGTGGGCAGTGGGCCCTCTGTGGTCAGTGGTGAGGCAGGTATCGGGCCCTCCATGGTCAGTGATGAGGCGGGCACTGTGCCCTCCGTGGGCAGTGGTGAGGCGGGTAGTGGGCCCTCCGTGGGCGGTGGTGAGGCGGGCACTGGGCCCTCTGTGGTCAGTGGTGAGGTGGGCACTGGGCCCTCTGTGGGCGGCGGTGAGGCGGGCACTGGGCCCTCCGTGGTCAGTGGTGAGGCGGGCAGTGGGCCCTCCGTGGGCGGTGGTGAGGCGGGCACTGGGCCCTCCGTGGTCAGTGGTGAGGCGGGCACTGGGCCCTCCGTGGTCAGTGGTGAGGCGGGCACTGGGCCCTCCGTGGTCAGTGGTGAGGCGGGCACTGGGCCCTCCGTGGTCAGTGGTGAGGCGGGCACTGGGCCCTCCGTGGTCAGTGGTGAGGCGGGTAGTGGGCCCTCCGTGGGCGGTGGTGAGGCGGGCAGTGGGCCCTCTGTGGGCGGTGGTGAGGCGGGCAGTGGGCCCTCCGTGGTCAGTGGTGAGGCGGGCAGTGGGCCCTCCGTGGTCAGTGGTGAGGCGGGCACTGGGCCCTCCGTGGGCAGTGGTGAGGCGGGCACTGGGCCCTCTGTGGGCGGTGGTGAGGCGGGCACTGGGCCCTCTGTGGGTGGTGGTGAGGGGGGTAGTGGGCCCTCCGTGGTCGGTGGTGAGGCGGGCACTGGGCCCTCCGTGGTCAGTGGTGAGGCGGGTAGTGGGCCCTCCGTGGGCGGTGGTGAGGCGGGCACTGGGCCCTCCGTGGGCAGTGTGCGGGCACTGGGCCCTCTGGCAGTGTGCGGGCAGTTGGTTGGGTGCCTCCCCTGTGGACTGAGCTCGCCTTCCCGCCTTCCAGCTCTCACGGACGCCTCTCTCTGGCAGGCGGACTCGGGCTGTGGAGACCGCTGGAGATGGATCGCTCGCCTGTGACCCCGAAGGGCGGCCGGGAGGGTTAGCGCCCAGCCCGATGCGCTGGGCCCCAGGGCCCGGCGGTGTGGACGCAGGACCCGGCGGGCCCCCGACCATGGTCACGCTCATCACCGAGAAGCTGCAGAACCAGAGCCTGGACGACCTCGCGCACCAGAGCTGCGATGCCGGCCCGGTGAGCCGGGCACTGCCGAGCGGGCGGGGGGGCGGGCAGCGTGCGGGGCACCCGTCCCAGAGCCGCGGCCTCCTGGGGGCGGTTTCACATCTTCTCCAACTTTTCCTGAACTCACCTCAGGGGTTCTGTTTTTACTGGTTCAGAGAGGAAGGGAGTGGGGAGAGAGCATCCGTGATGACGTGATGAGAGCCATGGATCGCTGCCTCCTGCACTCACCCCACTGGGGTCTGAGCCCGCAGCCCGGGCCTGCGCCCTGCCTGGCAGTCACACCCGGACCTCCTGGTTCAAGGCTCACAGGTTCCTAGGTCGATGCTCAACCACGGAGCCCCATTGGCTGGGCTGTAGGTTCTTATGTTTTTGTGTGTGTGTGTGTTTTAGAGGGGGGAGGAGAGAATGAGAGGGACAAGGATCCATATAGCCTCCTGGCGGCACCCCGGCTGGGTATTGAACCCATGACCTGTTGGTGTTGGGAACAGCGGCCCAACTCCCTGAGCCACTGGCCAGGGCCTGACCCACACAGACCGAGGGTGGGCCTCGGCACACACTGCAGCGTGTGGCCACCCTCCGGGGGCCGCGGGTTTGCTCCCCGGGTCTGAACGGGGTAGGCAGGCAGCCCTGTCCTCGTGGGCCAGCGTGAGCGCCAGGACTCCTGCCCTGGGCACTGTGGCCCGGGGGTGGGAGCCCCTGGGTCAGGCGGGCGCTGTGCTAGCTCTGGGGCCCGATGGGTGCTGGGAACGTCGGGGTGCTCTGTAACGGATGCACTGGAGCTGACACAGGAACACTGACTGTAAACGAGTGGGAAGCACGGCTTTTTAAAAAGGGGAGGATTTGCCGAAACCGGTTTGGCTCAATGGATAGAGCGTCGGCCTGCGGACTGAGAGGTCCCGGGTTCGATTCCAGGCAAGGGCATGTACCTTGGTTGCGGGCCCATCCCCAGTAGGGGGTGTGCAGGAGGCAGCTAATTGATGTTTCTAACTCTCTCTCCTTCTCCCTTCTCTCTGTAAAAAAACCAATAAAAATGTATTTAAAAAAAAAGGGGGGGGGGAGGATTCTCGGAGTCAGGCCGTCTCGCCAGCTGCCTGGAGGGCCTGTGGGCAGAAGGGTGCTCTGTGGGCAGAAGGGTGCTCTGTGGGCGGTAGGGTGCTCTGCGGGCGGTAGGGTGCTCTGCGGGCAGAAGGGTGCTCTGTGGGCGGTAGGGTGATCTGCGGGCAGTAGGGTGCTCTGTGGGCGGTAGGGTGATCTGTTGGGCAGTAGGGTGCTCTGCGGGCAGTAGGGTGCTCTGCGGGCAGTAGGGTGCTCTGTTGGGCAGTAGGGTGCTCTGCGGGCAGTAGGGTGCTCTGTTGGGCAGTAGGGTGCTCTGCGGGCAGAAGGGTGCTCTGTTGGGCAGTAGGGTGCTCTGCGGGCAATAGGGTGCTCTGTGGGCAGAAGGGTGCTCTGCGGGCAGTAGGGTGCTCTGTGGGCAGTAGGGTGCTCTGCGGGCAGTAGGGTGCTCTGCGGGCAGTAGGGTGCTCTGCGGGCAGTAGGGTGCTCTGCGGGCAGTAGGGTGCTCTGTTGGGCAGTAGGGTGCTCTGTGGGCAGAAGGGTGCTCTGTGGGCGGTAGGGTGCTCTGTGGGCGGTAGGGTGCTCTGTGGGCGGTAGGGTGCTCTGTTGGGCAGTAGGGTGCTCTGCGGGCAGAAGGGTGCTCTGCGGGCGGTAGGGTGCTCTGTGGGCGGTAGGGTGCTCTGTTGGGCGGTAGGGTGCTCTGTTGGGCAGTAGGGTGCTCTGCGGGCAGTAGGGTGCTCTGTTGGGCAGTAGGGTGCTCTGCGGGCAGTAGGGTGCTCTGTTGGGCAGTAGGGTGCTCTGTGGGCAGAAGGGTGCTCTGTGGGCGGTAGGGTGCTCTGTTGGGCAGTAGGGTGCTCTGTTGGGCAGTAGGGTGCTCTGTGGGCAGTAGGGTGCTCTGTGGGCGGTAGGGTGCTCTGTTGGGCAGTAGGGTGCTCTGTTGGGCAGTAGGGTGCTCTGCGGGCAGTAGGGTGATCTGCGGGCAGTAGGGTGCTCTGCGGGCAGTAGGGTGCTCTGCGGGCAGTAGGGTGCTCTGTTGGGCAGTAGGGTGCTCTGTTGGGCAGTAGGGTGCTCTGTTGGGCAGTAGGGTGCTCTGCGGGCAGTAGGGTGCTCTGCGGGCAGTAGGGTGCTCTGCGGGCAGTAGGGTGCTCTGTTGGGCAGTAGGGTGCTCTGCGGGCAGTAGGGTGATCTGCGGGCAGTAGGGTGCTCTGTTGGGCAGTAGGGTGCTCTGCGGGCAGTAGGGTGCTCTGTTGGGCAGTAGGGTGCTCTGCGGGCAGAAGGGTGCTCTGTTGGGCAGTAGGGTGATCTGTGGGCAGTAGGGTGATCTGTTGGGCAGTAGGGTGCTCTGCGGGCAGTAGGGTGCTCTGCGGGCAGTAGGGTGCTCTGCGGGCAGGAGGTGCTCTGCGGGCAGAAGGGTGCTCTGCGGGCAGAAGGGTGCTCTGTTGGGCAGTAGGGTGCTCTGTTGGGCAGTAGGGTACTCTGCGGGCAGTAGGGTGCTCTGTGGGCAGAAGGGTGCTCTGCGGCCAGGAGGGTGCTCTGCGACCAGGAGAGCTGTGCTGGCGTCCTGATGCGTCTCCTGTGACCTCTCTCACTCAGTGCTCAGCCGAGAAGCGGAACAGCAGAAGTGGCCCTGTGCTCCCTTTTGAGACCAACGGTAAGTGTGTGAGCCGGGCTGGTGTGCCACCACCTGTCTCACCTGGAGGGGGCGGCGGCTGGAGGAAGAACAGGACGGCAGTGCGTGCTTGGTTATCGTGTGCTGAACCAGTGGTGTGTGTGTGGGGGGAGTGGGGGGGCAGTCATGCCCTGGCGTGTGTGGGTCTGCCCTCCACCCTCCAGGACACAGCCCCACATATGTGCCCTGTGGTCTGAACGGGCCGAGTGGCCTCACCACCCAAGTGTGAGTGTGTGCATGTGTGAGAGTGAGCCTGAGTATTCACATGGGTGTGAGTGTGCATGTGAGTGTGAATGCATGTACACAAGTATGCATGTGTGAGTGCAAACATTGTGCATGTGAGAGCATGTGCATGTGTGTGCATGTGAGTGAGCACTGAGCTTGCATGTGAGTGAATGAGTGTGCACGTGAGTGAATGAGCGAGTGTGTATGTGAGTGTGAACACTGAGTGTGTATGTGAGTGTGAACACTGGGTGTGCACCTGAGAGTGAATGAGTGTGAGCGAGTGCATGTGAGTGTGAGCACTGGGTGTGCACCTGAGAGTGAATGAGTGTGAGCGAGTGCATGTGAGTGTGAGTACCGAGTGTGCATGTGTGAATGAGCGAGTGTGCATGTGAGTGTGAACACTGAGTGTGCATGTGAGTGAATGAGTGTGAGCGAGTGCATGTGAGTGTGAGCACTGGGTGTGCGTGTGTGAGTGAACGAGTGTGCATGTGAGTGTGAACACTGCGTGTGCATGTGAGTGAATGAGTGTGAGCGAGTGCATGTGAGTGTGAGCACTGGGTGTGCGTGTGAGTGAATGAGTGTGAGCGAGTGCATGGGAGTGTGAGCACTGAGTGTGCGTGTGAGTGAATGAGTGTGAGCGAGTGCATGGGAGTGTGAGCACTGAGTGTGCATGTGAGTGAATGAGTGTGAGCGAGTGCATGGGAGTGTGAGCACTGAGTGTGCGTGTGAGTGAATGAGTGTGAGCGAGTGCATGGGAGTGTGAGCACTGAGTGTGCATGGGAGTGTGAGCACTGAGTGTGCGTGTGAGTGAATGAGTGTGAGCGAGTGCATGGGAGTGTGAGCACTGAGTGTGCGTGTGAGTGAATGAGTGTGAGCGAGTGCATGGGAGTGTGAGCACCGAGTGTGCATTCCTGGTGGGCCTGGGCTGGGTCGGCGGTCACAGTGGGGTTAGTGTGTGGCTTCAGGTGGGCAGACCCAGGTGAGTCCTGTCCCCTCCGGTCCCTGCGCTGGGGCAGCTCCCTCCGCGGGCGTCCGCACTGCCCGCCGAGGGGAGGCAGCGCGGGCGGGACGGGAGGAGGAGGGCCCCCACACGCACATGGGCCGTCCGCGCTCCCAGGCCTCTGCTCTGCTGTCCCCTGTGCCCTCGACGTGCCGGGGAGGGCAGGCAGGGTGGCACTGACCCCGCCCGGGGCTCCCCCCGCCGTGCAGCCCCGTGCCTCCTGCTCACCCGTGGTCTCTCCTCCTTCCGCAGGAGACAGGCGCCCCTGGACGGCCCTGAGCGGCGGGTGGCCCCTCCGGAGCCCGGCGGCCGCGGTCCCCGCCCTCGCCTTCCCGCCGGGCCTGGGCGCGGGCAGCGCCGTGGACCTCAGGGAGAGCTCGGGGCCGGCCCTGGCCCCGCCCAGCAAGCGACACTGCCGCTCCCTGTCGGAGCCGGACGAGCTGGCCCGCTGCCGCTCCCCCTGGCGCCCCGGGGGCTCCAAGGTCTGGACTGCGGTCTCCAAGCGGCGCTGCCACAGCGGCGGGAGCGCCAGCCTGCCCGGGGGCGCCCTGCCCGCGGCCGGCCCTAGCCCCGGCTCCCCGCCCGCGCCCCGGCCCGCCTCCGCCAGCGGCGGCGGCGAGGACGCCCCCTGCCCGCCCCGGGCGCCCCCGGGGCCCGCCCTGTGCTCCCGGCGCCGCCTGTCGCTGTCGCAGGAGCACCTGCTGCACGCAGACGCCCCGCCGTCCGCGCCGGCGCTGGGCTGGCGGCTGGGCCTGCTGCGGAGCCGCTCGCAGCCCTGCGTGCTCGCCGGCAGGAAGAGCCGCCTGAAGCGCCCGCGGGAGGAGGCCCCGCGCTGGCCGCGCCCGTCCCTGGACTTCCTGAAGATGACGCGGGTGAGGCTCCGGAGCCGGGGGCTGGGGGGGTGCCCGCTGCCTGCGCCGCGTCCTCAGCGGCTGGAGCCGGGCCGGCGGCGGCCGCACACCACCCGCCCCTCCAGAGCGGCCGGGCCGCCTGGGGGGGCGAGGATCTGGGGTGTGGAGTGTCCCAGGTGTCGGAGGCGGCAGGCCCACTCCACCCCCTCTCCCCGGGCACCGACGGGCCTCCGGGGCTGTGCTGGGAGAAGCCGGCCCGGCCGCGGGGACTCGGGCAGGGTGACGGGGCGCCTTACACACGGTCTCTCCTGCCGCAGACGCTGAAGAACTCAAAGAGCCTCGGCTCCCTCGACTGCGACGGGGAGGAGGAGGAGGAGGCCAGAGCGAAGACGGCCGTGTCCCCTCGCGCCCCGCACGGCCTCACAGGCCTCGTCACCCCGGCCTCCAGCCCCCTGGGCGCCTGTCCCAGCCCGTGGGCCTCCCAGGAGGCGGGCAGCGGCGGGGAGCCGGGGGACTGGGACAGCGCGGGCGAGGAGGGCGTGTGCCCGCCGGGCCCCGGCGAGCTGGACCTGGAGCAGATCGAGAACAACTGACCGGAGGCGGCCTGGGGGAGGAGGCGGCCGCTCGGTCTGGACGTTGAGGTCTTTTTGATCAGTCTTTCCTACGGAGTATTTTGCATTTTTCTGGCTTTTACAGTTGTGGAGAAAGGTCTATTTTGAAATGCATTTTCGAGGGCATTCAGTTCTGGGTTCTGGGCACACCCAGGACCCGCAAACGCCTGTGGCGAAGGGCGCTGTGCGTCCTGCCGCTGGAGGTCTGGGCGCTGCTCGGGGCGGGCCCAGCTCTGCGGCCTGACCCCGGCCCGGCGTGGGGACCCCGGGCTCGGCGTGGGGACCCCGGGCTCGGCGTGGGGACCCCGGGCTCGGCGTGGGGACCCCGGGCTCGGCGTGGGGACCCCGGGCTCGGCGTGGGGACCCCGGCCCGGCGTGGGGACCCCGGGCTCGGTGTGGGGACCCCGGGCTCGGCGTGGGGACCCCGGCCCGGCGTGGGGACCCCGGGCTCGGCGTGGGGACCCCGGCCGCCTGGTCTGTGACTTCAATAAAAGACGTTTGCTTTGCACTGTGCCTCCATTGTTTCTCTTTTAGGAACTATTTTTATTGACTTCAGAGAGGAAGGGCGAGGGAGAGAGAGACATCAGTGATGAGAGAATCACGGATCAGCCGCTTCCTGCCTGTCCCACACCGGGGATGGAGCCTGCAACCCGGGCCTGTGCCCTGACCGTCTATTGAACTGTGACCTGGTTCATAGGTCGGCGCTCACCTCTGAGCCGCGCCAGCTGGGCTGTGTTGGTGTTCACGGTGGGCAGCCACATCCCGTGGATCCTGGCCCAGTGCGCACACACACACACCCCGTTCGTTCCTAATTTAACAGTCACAGGGTGTCTACTAAGGGTGTAGGCCTGGGAACTTTGGGTGAAAGGGAGGCGTTTTGAGAAATTTTCTTTTCCCCCCAAGAAAGTTGGAGTAGGTCCCTCGTGGCAGGGCGTTCTCACTGGTCAGGCCTGGTGGTAGAGGGGCGAGGGCGGGAGGGGTGCTTTGCAGGCTGTCCTTCCTGAGGCCCAGCTCCTGCCCTCAGCCCCCAGCCAGGCCGCCTGCAGGCACTGACGCGGCCGAGGCACCTGTGCCCGGGGCTCCGGCGGCACCTGGCGGCGTGTTTGCTGGCAGGCGGAGGTGGCCGCGTGGTTCTTCCTGGTTAACACCCAGTCCTGAGATCGCCTCCGTGCCGGCCGGGCTGGCAGGGTACAGGGCTGCGGCTCCCGGTGGGCGGACCCAGGACCTGCGCTGCAGCCCTGCTGCCGGGCTGCACCGGACGGCGTGTTCCGGTGAATTTGGGGAGATGGATAAAAATAGAGTAAAACACCCTGGCTGGGTGGCTCGGTGGGTGCAGCGTCGGCCTGCGGACTGAAGGGGCCCGGGTTCGATTCCGGTCACGGGCATGTACCTGGTTGCAGGCACATCCCCAGTAGGGGGCGTGTGGGAGGCAGCCACTCGATGATTCTCATCATTAATGTTTCTCTCCTCCCTTCCTCTCCGAAATCAATAATATATTAAAAAAAATAAATACAAACAAAACACAGAGACTAACAACAGAGAAGCAGAAAGTCACACATCGGGCTGGAGGATTTTGGACAATCCTCTTAGCGGTCAGGGGGCCAGGTGGACCCGAGAGCACAGTTCGTGTGGAAGGTCCGCTTGCCGTCGGTGGAGGCGGTGGCCGGCCGCGGGAGAACACGTGGACTCTGGTGCCCGGAGGAGGGCTGGGCGGGTCCGAGGACGTGGCCCGTGGCCATCCCGTGGCCCCAGCACAGCCCGCAGAGTGCGCACGCCTCCTGCTAGGGCGGTGAACGGCTCGTGTGTGACTCGTGGCCAGAGGAGGAATGACACGTGAGAAGCGAGCGCTTAGCAGAGCGGCAGTGAGCACAGCAGTCGGGTCTGCGGTCGGCGACAGAAGGAGCTTAGCCGTCAGCGGCCGTGTTGGAGAGAGTGGGAAGACGGTGAGCGAAGCCGGGCTTGGGGAATCAGGTGGTGGAGGTGGGGAGGGGCGGTAGAAACGCTCAGGAATTTGAGGGCCCCGTGGTGGGGGGCTGTCGGAATCCTCATCTCACCCCTCGGATACACGGTGCCTCTCGGACACCTTGCCGTGCGGACAGCTCCCAGTGGCCGAGCCCGTCTGAGCGGTGGCTGGCGTGGCTCCATGGCCGAGCGTCAACTTAGGAACCAGGAGGTGAGGGTTGGAGGCCCGGTCAGGGCACAGGCGGGGTTGCGGGCTCGATCCCCAGTGTGGGGCGTGCACGAGGCCGGTCCATGATTCTCTCATCGTTGATGTTTCTCTCCCTCTCCCTTCCTCGCTGACATCAATAGAAACCTTAAGAAGGAAACCTGAGATGCAGCAGAGATCATGAAGCACAACTTAGAGGACATGGCCAAGTTCCGGGGAAAATGTCACTAAAGCTGCCGGCTGGCGTGGCTCAGTGGTGGAGCGCTGACCCTGGAACCAAGTGGTCCCGGGTTCGATTCCCTGTCAGGGCACAGAGGCTGTGCCGGCCGGGCTGACCGCCGTGGCTGAGCCCTCCTTTCTGGTCCTCACCCCTGTGCAGGCCGAGGGGACTGAGCCGCCCCCCCCCCCTGCGTGCCCCCTCCACGGGGGACGGGGGGAGGGAAGGCCCCGTCCCCTCACGGGCCTCCGGCCCATAGCGCTGACCTCTCCCTCCCTCGCCCTGACCCCTGGCCTGGCCCCCTCCTGAGCCGGACGGCCCTCACCAAGGGCCTTGCAGGATGGAGTGCCCCACCCCGGCCTCCGCCGCCGCCTCCTTCTCCGCAGTGGACACGCTTGGGAACGGCTCGGCTCGCGGTGGTGGTTACGATTCGCAGGGAGTGGGAGCGGCGTGGTGACTGGCTGCTCGCTGCTGCTCGGGCTCCTTTCCTCTTACCGGAGGAACACTCCGATTCATGACGGGCACCCCATCTTGTCTGCCATTCATTAATCGCCTTTACACACACACACACACACACACACCCCGTTCCCTTTCCTCTGCCTTCCTCCTCGTGGCGAATGGCAGTCCACCTGTCTGCAGCCTCTGGCTCAGCGACGAGAGCACTGGGCGCTGTGGCTTCTCCCTAACCCGGCCTCTCCTTCGTGCGCTGCGCTGTGAGGTCGCCGTCATGGCCCCCCGCCCCCCCACCCCCGGGAGTCACTCCGGAGAGCGGCTGTGCACCTTCAGGTGCCCGGCTCCTCTAGATCCTTCTGTCCACCTATAGGTTCCTTGTGTTGCTGTAAAGGATGAGGCCTCTGTTTTACCTCTTATAGCGTAGCAAGGTATGTGTGCACCTGTGCCTACACACATGCACACATGCTGCATGGCTGTGCATGCCAGCCTGTGCACATACATATGTGCACACGTGCAGCCAGCTACACGAGTGCACGTGTGTATATGTCCACGTCCAGGTCCATGTGTGTGCAAGTGTGCCTGCCCACAGTGTCTGCGCATGTGTGTAATATGTGCAGACATGTGTATGCACATGTGTGGGACCATACACACGTGTATACCTGGGCTTACATGGGTGCACACACATGTGGAGAATGCTTGGGTGAGTGCTATCCAGTCAGGCATGTCCATGAGGCTCAGGACCCGCCTCATTCCGGTCTTGCTTGCCTGATCCTGGGCTCTGGCGAGGTCCCGGCCCATCCAGGGTGTGAGCCAGGCCCGCAGGGTCCCCGGGGCTGCCTCTCTGAGGGTCTCATGCCCCTGGTTTCGGTCTGGATTGCAGGCTGCTGGGTAACATGTGCAAAGATGCTGGAACCCAGGGGGCGGGGACGGGGCTGGTGGGGCTCTAACCACTGAGTCAGGTCGCCAGGCTGACTGTTATTACTCATTCCTTTATTTTTCTTTGTTTTTTAAAAATATATATTTTATTGATTTTTTACAGAGAGGAGGAGAGAGGGAGAGAGAGAAAGAAACATCAATGAGAGAGAATCATAGATTAGCTGCCTCTTGCACACCCCCTACTGGGGATGTGCCCGCAACCACGGTACATGCCCTTGACCGGAATCGAACCCGGGACCTTTCAGTCCGCAGGCTGACGCTCTATCCATTGAGCCAAACCGGTTTTGGCCATTTATTTTTCTTTTTAAACATGTTTTTATTGATTTCAGAGAGGAAGAGAGATAGAAACGTCAGTGATGAGATAGGATCATGGATCAGCTGCCTCCTGCACGCCCGTGTGTGTGTCGTTGCCCCCCCCCCCACCCCCCACCCCCGCAGCCCCAGTCCCTGTCCCCGTGCATTTGCCAATGGGGACACTTCACAGAAAGGCCCTCCGTGGGCACGCTCCGCCTGCATTGCCTCTAGTGGCCACTGGGTGGCAGCAAAGATCGTGCTGCTGACAGAGGCTCAGCCTGCTGCGTGGGCCAGGCTGCAGGGCCTGTGGGGCGTGGGTAGTGGCCCCAGCTTGGGTGGTGAGGGATCCCCTATCACTCCCACCCTCGGTGCCCTCTGGTGCTCCCCGGAAGGGTGCTGGGCGTCTGGGGGACGCGGGCAGGAAGGTGCACCCCCAGCCTGGGAGGCCCAGACACTGGGCGCCTTGTCAGGAGCCCGGGGCGGGGGGCAGGGCCGGGCCCCTGCAGCTGTGCCTGGGGCTGCGGGGGGAGGGGGGGCTCCAAATTGGTGGCTCCAGCGCTGAGCCCCTTCCCTCAGGCTGGGGGCTGGGGGCTGGGGGCCCCTGAGTTGCCCACCCTGCAGAGGGGGCTGCCCCGGGGCCCCCAGGCCGGCGGCTGTGGCTGAGGTCTGTACAGGCTGGTGCTCCTCACCCTGCCCTCCCTGCCCAGGGGGTGGGGGTGGCCCCAGGGGTGCAGGCTTGGCCGGTCCGGCCAGCAGGTCAGACTGCCCTGAGGACAAACAGGGGAGATGGTGTCTCCTCCCCCCGCTGGGCCAAGTGAGGGGTGGGGGCCTGTGTCCCCGTGTGTGACCTTCAGGGACTGGGTGGCTGGAGGAGGGGGGGCATGTGGGGGCACAAAGCTTCCCTGGGGGCACTGAGCAAGGAGGCCAGGCCCCTCGGGTCTGTGAGGCCAGAGCAACGCTGAGTGGGGACCCTTGGGCGCGTCCACCCTCACCCCCACCCGCCCAGCACGGACACCAGAGTCTGCGACCCTTCACGCCCTCTGTGAACTGGGCGGGGCCTCCCTCAGGCTCCAGGCCAGCAATGCTGCCTCCCCCCCCGCCCCCCCGCCCCGCCCACCCCGATCAGCCACAACAGCAGCTCAGCGCCGACCCCAACCCCATCTGAACCAGAGCCCCAGCCACGGCCTCCTGGTCCGAACCCAAAGGCCCGGACGGGTCCCAAGACATTCTGACGGTCACTGGGCCACCTGCCCCAGCCAGCCCCCTCCTTCCCCCTGCCCCAGCCCCGCCTGCACTTCCCGGGGCTCAGCTGCCCCCCACCCCCCCGGCCACGGGTGTGTGTGTGTGTGTGTGTGTGTGTGTGTGGGTGTCAGGGCCCGGACCTCCCTGCCCCGTCCCCAGCCTCTTGCAGCCCAGGACCCAGGGCCCTTCACTCCGGTGCATTTCCAATTAGTCTGATTAACGAGGAATATTTGGGATTTGGCCCCAAACAGGGGCTTCGTCCTGGTGAGGCTGCAGGACGCAGAGGTGGGAGACGGGGCTGGGCCGGGCCTGCCGCCTGCCACCGGGCTCCCCCCAGCCTCAGGGTGGCCTCGCTCCCTCAGAGGCCACTCAGGCGCCCCGTCCGGCAGCCTGCCCTGGAGGCGCCCCACGTCCAGACGCACGGGCTGGCCCGGCCTTTGGGCTGAGCGTGAGGGTGGCCCTCAGCGCCCCGGGCAGCCTGGGGGCCTCTGCGGCTTCGGAGACGCTGCTGGGCTGCAGCCAGTCCCGGACGGGCCCTGCCCTCCTCCCCCGGACGGGCCTTCCGGTTTGCCCTGCGTCGCAGCCCCCCGACGGGGTGGCGTGCGCTGCAGCCGGGCCTGTGGCGAGCCGCCGGGACCTCAGGCCACGGCACCTGGCCGTCCGCTGCAGGCGGCCTGAAGGCTCTGCTCTGCCTCTGGGTCAGAAGGCGCCTCTTCGTCCGCCTGGCGCCCGCGCCCACCCTCTCTCCGCGGCTGCTGGCCGGCCTGGGGCTCCAGCCGCTGCCTCCCAGCCCTGCGGTGAGGGACGGGCACACTCGGGCTCCGGGCTCCGGGCTCTCACACTTCCTCCGAGGGCCTCAGGGCAGCTGGCCCGGCCTCACCGCCTGACCCTCCGCCTGGCACCCGGCTGGTGACAGCGCCGTCTCTGCCAGGGGCCCGGCGGTGGCAGGAGCCCAGGAGCCCTGAGCCGAGGGCGACCCCCACCTCCGCCCCCCTGACCCCGTCCCACCTCAGGCTGCGGGAGGGGCCTGACCGATGACCCCGAGTGGCCGAGCTGCCGGCCAGCGGGGCCGCCCCGGCGGGAAGGCTGCCGGCCGGGCCCTGGCGTCCAGGGGTCCCCGGGCGGGGGCTGCACCAGCGGCACCGGCTCTCCCGCCCGCCCCCAGCCGCCCCGCACCTTTTCCTCCTCCCCAATTAATTAATTTAAATTGACCATTAAGTCAGCGGGGCTTTGATTGATATTTTCATTAGCGCGCTGTCCGACGCCCCAGGAATGTATGGTAATGTCCCCGCGGGCGGCGGCGCGCCCCTCCGCGCTGAGTTATGGCTGGCACGCCGCTCGCTCGGTAATTTGAATTCAGATGAGCTGCCGCAGTGTTCCGGAGCCTGGCGGCCGGCCTGACGGATGGCACTCGGGTTATCACAAGGTCACCGGCGGCCGCCCCCCGGCGCCCGGCCTGGCCCGGAGACCACGCCGAGCCCCGCCGCTGCCCCCGGAGGGGCCGCAAACCCCCGTGGAAGGGGCTGGGCGGGGCCTCCTCGGGAATCGCCCCCCGGCCCGGACGGGCGAAGGCGGCAGAGACCTGCCCAGCTGCCTGTCCCCGTCCTGGGGGCCGTGGGCCTGGTCACCCGGTTCTGAGTGGGCACCGTGGGCCAGCCGTGTGAGCATGACGGGGCCTCATGCTCTGAGCCTCAGTTTCCCCACCTGGACCCTGGGCAGCTGCTTGCTCTTTGGTTTAGGGTGAGGGGCTCCGATGTGGGGGCTCCCCTGCTGGTTCCTGCTGCCCTCAGGCCGGGTCCTGGGTGCAGGGGCCCCGGGGTGCAGGAGATGGGGTGCCTGCCAGTGGAGGCCCTGAGGCTGGCACCTGAGCCAGGCTGGGGGCGGGCCGGGCCGTGGACGGGATGTGTGTGGGCTCAGAGGGAGGGTGAAGGGGGCACCCCCCAGAGGGCCCGGCTGGGAACCTGAGGGGCCAAAAGGAGTCCCCCCAAGAAGGGGACAGTCAGGCTGGAGCCCCTGGCCCAGGCCCCGAGGCCCTGGCTTTGACCGGCACAGCGACCGGAGGCTGGGCCGTCCCGGCTGGACCCAAGGGCGCCAGACCTCAGGGTCGGAGCTGTGGCCGGACGCCGCACGCCCGGGCTGGCCCGTCATGTGCTGCAGCCCCAGGGAGCGGGTGCTGGGAGGTTCCGGGGGGCTTACCCAGCTCCATCCTCGCTTTCTGCTGGGGGCGGGGGGAGCTCGCCCCACAGAGCCCCCCCCCATGCCGATGGGGCCCTCCCGGACCGGTTCTGGCTGGTGGGACACGAGCGCACGTGCTGGACAGGACTCACCGGCGTGGTGCTCAGTGGTTAGCGCCGGCCTGTGAACCAGGAGATCAAGGTTCGGTTTCCGGCAGGGCACAGGGGGCTTGAGATCCCTGTGTGGGGCGAGTGGGAGGCAGCCGGTCCATGACTCTCATCACCGATTTTTTTCTTTTTAAAGGTGTTTGTTGATCAGACACAAAATGAAGAAAACCTTCTGTGTCACACACACTCGGTGTCCTGGATTCCGCTCTGACGGAGAGAAGGAAGTCGCCGGCTCCCTGGACGCTCCCTCTGGCCCGGCCCCTGTTCCTGCTTCCGGGACGGCTCCGCGGGGCTGTCTCCTCAGGGGCGGGCCCTCCCCTCCTGACTCAGGAAAGGGTCCAGGCCGCACACGCCACCCAGCCCCAGCCCGAGTACACCCAGCGTGAGGCCCAGCCAGAGCCGCTCCTCCGCCCGGGAGCCGGGAGTCAGGAGCTGGGAGTCGGGAGCCGGGAGCCGGGAGCCGGGAGCCGGAGGCGGCCCAGGGCCGGTGGGCGGGTCGCACGGTCACAGAGGCCCCGGCTTCCTGCCTCGAGGGCGCCTCCAGGTGCTGACTTGCCAGCGGGGCCTCCCAGGGTCACGCCAGGGTCGTCTCAGAAGGGGACACACGAATGACGGACCCGCCACGGCCACTCTGTCCACCCCCGGGCCCGGGCCGGGACGCAGGGCGTGCAGTCCCCGTGTGTGGGCACTGCACAGGGCAGGCCACGAGGCCACCAGAGCCTCCTCCCTCGCCCGTGAGTCCTGGTCGGAGCACCCACCCAGAGGGAGCCCCCTCTGGGCACGTGTGAGGCCGGGAAGTGGGCGGTGCTCCCGCCTTTGGGCGTTGAGTGGGGCCTGTCCTTGCTGCCCCCCACGCCCCCCCACCCCCCCCACGCCCGCGTCTGCGGTGCCTCCCCCTCAGGCCCCGCCCAGGTGGGGGCCACACGGAGCCCCACTTGTCACTAAAGTCGTTTGTTTGCCGTCAGCCCTCGTCCCATGGGCTCCCAGGCGCTGCCCGCGCCCTCCACCTGAGCGGGCAGGAGGGTCTGTGCCGCCTCCCGTCCTTTCTGCCCGTCCGCCCTCCACACGCCCACAGGACCGTGTGCCAAGGGCTTGGCTGTTGGACAGCGAGGGACCACCTCCCTCACCAGCCAACCAGCACAGCCAACGGGCACAGCCAATTGCACAGTCATTGGGCACAGTCAACGGGCACAACCATCAGGCACAGCCAACGGCACAGCCAATGGCACAGCCAATGGGCACAGCCAATGGCATAGTCATTGGGCACAGCCAACGGCACAGCCAATGGGCACAACCATCAGGCACAGCCAATGGCACAGCCAATGGCACAGCCATTGGGCACAGCCAATAGCACAGCCAATGGGCACAGCCAACGGCACAGCCAACGGGCACAGCAATGGCACAGCCAATGGGCACAGCCAATGGCATAGTCATTGGGCACAGCTAACGGCACAGCCAATGGGCACAACCATCAGGCACAGCCAATGGCACACCATCGGGCCTGCTCCAGGTGGCTGTGGGACACCCGTCTCAGGTGTGTCCTTGTGGGTGAGGTGCTGCAGTCCATCCTGGGGCCCCACCGCCTTCGAGTGCCGAGAGCAGAGCCGTCAGCCTGGGGTTTCCGATCCTCGGGGCCGGGGGCAGCGACACTCCCCCAGGTGCAGGACACGGTCGGGACGCAGATGGGGGTGGGGGACGCTGTGGGCGGGGACCCGCTCAGCGGGTGGGTGAGCGGTTCAGCGGACAGTTCGCCCGGGCGCTGAGTCAGTGCTCGGCTGCGGATGAGGAACTGCCCGCGGGGGGCCTCTCAGGGTGGGTGAGGAGACGTGAGAGGACACCACACGGCTCAGCACCACGGGGACAGGCACCCCCTCCCGCTCCCCCTCCCCGCTGTGCCATGCCGGGGGGGCGGGGGGCTCTGTCTATGGAAGCCCTCACTGTAAAGGGGCCTCACGTCACACAGACGCACCCGCTGGCGGGCTCGGGGTGAGCGGCAGCCTAGGAACCAGGAGGTCAGGGTTCAATCCCCGGTCAGGGCACAGGCCCGGGGTGCGGGCTCCATCCCCAGTGGGGGGCGTGCAGGAGGCGGCAGATCAGTGATTCTCTCTCACTATTGATGTTTCTCTCTCTCCCTTCCTCTCTGAAATCAATCAATCAATGGATCTATACATTTTTTAGAAAACAACACCACAAAATGGGCGTCCCGAGGGCTAGGCAGGACGTGAGGGGCCCTGAGGGAAGGGGGTGCCGATGGCGCCACGCCCAGGCGCAGCGTGCACAGCGGACAGGATCCCCCGTGCGTCAGGATACCGGCGCCGTGAGCTGGGGCTCTGGCGCGGGGTCGTCACGGGGTCACAGGCTCACTGTCGAAGGCCCGCGTGGAGCCGGCTCTGGGGCCGAGTGCCCTTTCCACCGGGCCTCACCGGCAGGAAGCCACGGCACCCTGCGGTCTGACGTCACCCCCGGCACGCCTCTCCCCCGGTGGGAGGCATTGTCCCGTCCTGCCTCTCTGGGGGGAGGGGTGACTCCAGGCCTGAGCGGCAGGCGGGCACCGGGAAGGCCAGGCCCACGCGCCTCATCGGCAGGAAGCGCCACCGTGGAGCCAGCAGAGGGACACACTTGTGTGAGAACAAGCGAGCATCCACGTCCTTATTATTTTTTTAAAATATATTTTATTGATTTTGTACAGAGAGGAAGGGAGAGAGAGAGTTAGAAACATCGATGAGAGAGAGTCATCGATCAGCTGCCTCTTGCACACCCCCTACTGGGGATATGCCCGCAACCAAGGTACATGCCCTTGACCGGAATCGAACCCGGAGCCCTTCAGTCCCCAAGCCGACGCTCTATCCATTGAGCCAAACCGGTCTTGGCCACGTCCTTATTTTTTAAAAAATTATTTTTATGTGTTTATTTTTCCAGTTTTGTCCAAAATACTTTTTATTGACTTGCTTTACAAAAACAAAACAAAACACATGTTGTCAGGAGGAAAATCAAAGTCCTATGAGGGGCAGGCAAGCCTATTTTTAAATTTTTGTTATTTTTTTTTAAGATAGGCTTTTATTCCTTTAAAAATATTTTTATTGATTTCAGAGAGGAAGAGAGACACATCGATGAGGAGAGAGAATCATGGACCGGCCGCCCCCCGTTGCCTCCTGCACGCCCCACACCGGGGACCGAGCCCACAGCCCGGGCCTGTGCCGACCGGGATCGAGCCGTGACCTCCCGGCGCCTAGGCCGTCGCTCAGCCACGAGCCACGCCGGCGTGGAGCAGCAGCGTGTTTAAAGGAAGCAGCGATCGGCGCCGGAGCAGGCGTGGAAGTCCCGCTGGGCGGGGATTGGAGTAAAACAGGGATCGTCCGTCTGCAGGTGCCGCGCCCCGGCCGGCCCCGGCGGCCTCGCTCTGGTGTTCACGGGCATTCACTCAGATTTACGCCGTGGCCGCGGAGACGCCCCTCGGGCGGAGCCGCTCAGCTCCAGGGCAGCCGTCTGGCCCCGGCCCCGGCCCCCATCAAGCCATCGCCGCCTCCGTACACAGCCACGCCCGGAGCGGCAGCAGCGCGGTCAGGGCTCAGAAAGGAGAGTTCGAGGACTCGCCCACCGGCCAGCCTGGGGCGCTGTCACACGGAGACGGAACGGCCGCCCGCCCTCGGCTCCCGCAGGGCAGCCCCCGTCTGCCGGGCCGGGGCGCCTCAGAGCACACGGCCGGCGTGAATGACGGCGTGGGCCTGGAGCTCCCGGTGGCTGGCCGCACGCTCCCGCTGTCCATGGGGCCTTCGTGGTGAAGTCAGCGGCCGGGGGGTGCGGCTCCCTTTTCCCGCCCCGGGCCTGACTGCACGGGGTGCTGGGACCCGTCCTGGGGCCCGGCGCCCCCATCCCAGGCTGTGTGCACCGGCCGGAGCCGTGGTGGCCAGGGCCGGGCTCCGGGAGGACAGGGGAGCTGCCTGCATGTTTGCTCGGACGGCTCCCCCGTCTGGGCCGGACCCCAGGCCGGAGCCGGGCCTGGAGGCGGCGGTGCCGTCCGCGCGGCCGGTCCTGGTTCCGGAGACCCATTTCCTGTGTTTTTCAGTCATCACGTGAATTTTCTCCTTTAGACTCTTGATGGGCCTGGTCGCAGCCAGGTGTCCGAGCCCTGACCCGTGGTCACGAGGCGCCGTGCAGAGAGCACGGGTTCAGCCAGGAGCGTTCCATGGCGTTCCCGCCTGAGCTCGTGCTGCACACGCGCACGCACACGCACACACGCACACACACACGCACACACACGCACGCACACATGCACACACGTATACACATGGGCCTCTACACACACACCTGTGCTCACACTAGCACACACATCTGTAGACATATACCCACCTGCGCGCGCACACACCTGCACAGCTATACACATCTGCACACACATGTCTGTATCCACACACACCTGTAGACATATACCTATCTGTGCGCACACACACCTGTAGACATATACCTACCTGTGCGCACACACACCTGCACACCTGCACACACCTGCACACACATGTCTGTATCCACACACACCTGTAGACATATACTTACCTGTGCGCGCACACACCTACACGCCTGCACACACATGTCTGTTCCGCACACACCCGCACATGTCTCACTTGCATGCACGTCTCTCGTGTGGTTGCCGTGTGCTTTATTGGGGCTCAGCCTCACCCCCACCTCGTGAGCTGCCGTGAGCAGACGTGGAGGGGGCAGTGCGGCTCCTGCTCCCGCCGCTGCCCGGACCCCTGGGAGAGCCGGGAGGCGAGCACGCGTGCATGTGCGAGGGCGTGCATGCTTGTGAACATGTGTGCACGTGTGGACACAGGTACACGCCTACACACGCTCAGGTCCCTTGGGCCCCGGGCATGCGCAGACCCTCGAGCACATGCTCCTGTACATGTGCATGTGTGCTCAACAAGGCGTGCACATGGGGGCGGGCGTGAGCCTGTGGCTGGGTGCCAAGCACACGCGCAGGGCAGGGTGCGCCTGGCTTGACCTCACGTGGCCCCGCGTGGCTCCGGGGCGTGTTCTGTGGCTTCACCTTTGACCCCACGGGCAGCGGCTTCGCCACGGCAGCCCCTCCAGCCGCATGCCCGCAGACAAACGGGAGATGCACGGGAGATTGGGCACCTGTTGTGTAGTTGGAAGAATTATATCTTGTTTATGGCTCCGTGTAAAACGCGGGGCTGAGTTATGGGGCGGCCGGCCGGTGGCGGGGAAATCTCATCTCAATCATAAATGGCAGTGTTTGATTTAGGAACTCATTCTTTAATGGCCCGCAATGTTCAAACTTAAACCCGCTCCATTCGTCAGCCGAATATTCAATATGGGCACCGGGAGCTCATTTGGGCAAACAGAGACTTTAATATAAATTTTCCGGGAGATTTCCCCATCGATCCCGCAGTTTAGTGCAGAATGATTTGTGCGATACATTCTCGGGGATCAATGCCTGAGGCCTGCGGCCCCGTGAACCGGCCCCGCTCCACCCCGCCCCGCCGCCCGCCGCCCGCCCCCCGGGCCTGCTGCCTGCCGGGAGGGCAGACCCTGATGGAGCCAGGATCCCGAGTGGCCGCCCGCCAGGCCGGTGCCTGCTGTGTGGGGCATCCCCCGCGGGCCGGGCCCTGGAGAGGCTGGCGGTGCCTGGGTGGGGAGGGCAGGGGGCCGGGCTCTGGACAAACAGGGTGGGGTGGGGGTGGGGGTGGAATCCCGGACCCTACCCCGACCCGGGCTGAGCGAGCAGTGAGGCAGCCAGGGCCCGGGCAGGAAGGAGCGCTGGCGGCGGGGGTCCCGGGGGGAGGCCGGGCCAGGCTGTGAGGGAGGGGTGCAGAGCGGCCGCCCTGTGAGGGCTGAGGGGCTAGGGCTGTGGGAGCCCCAGAGCCCGGGCCCTGCCCCTGGGAGGGGGGACCACACGTGAAGGCTCCCTGTTGTGAAGGCGGGCGGCTGGGAGCCCCTCACTGAGGGTCAAGGCCAGAGGCCAGGGCAGGCTCTGCAGCCCATCCCCCGCGAGGCTGGGTCAGGTCACAGCCGTCCCTCCGTCCCTCCGTCCCCCCGTCCTCCGTCCCTCCGTCCCTCCGTCCCTCCGTCCCCCCCGTCCTCTGACCTCCGTCCCCCCATCCCTGTGTCCCTCCGTCCCCCCGTCCCTCCGTCCCCCCGTCCTCTGTCCCTCTGTCCCCCCATCCCTCCATCCCTCCGTCCCTCCGTCCCCCCGTCCCTGTGTCCCTCCGTCCCTCCGTCCCCCCCGTCCTCTGACCTCCGTCCCCCCGTCCCTGTGTCCCTCTGTCCCCCCGTCCCTCCGTCCCCCCGTCCTCTGTCCCTCTGTCCCCCCATCCCTCCATCCCTCCGTCCCTCCGTCCCCCCGTCCCTGTGTCCCTCTGTCCCCCCGTCCCTCCGTCCCCCCGTCCTCTGTCCCTCTGTCCCCCCATCCCTCCATCCCTCCGTCCCTCCGTCCCCCCGTCCCTGTGTCCCTCCGTCCCTCCGTCCCCCCCGTCCTCTGACCTCCGTCCCCCCGTCCCTGTGTCCCTCCATCCCTCCGTCCCTCCGTCCCCCCGTCCCTGTGTCCCTCTGTCCCCCCACCCCCCCCTCCCTCCCTCCCTCCGTCCCCCCGTCCCTGTGTCCCTCCGCCGCCCACCCCCCGTCCCAGTGCACGGCGCTGCCTGGGAATGAGAAGCAGACCGTATTGATTTCATTTCCAAATTATCAATCAACCCCACGGCTCCAGAGACATTGCGTTCAGCTTGGGCAGGTCCGAATGGCTCCCCTCGGGCGAGGACAGGGCGCCGAAGGACGCTGGTGATGGACGCCCAGCCCCGAGCGGGAGCCTGGGCGGGGGCACGGGGTGGGGCATGGGGTGGGGGGCAGGGTCCCCCCGCGGCCCCTCGCCCCCGTCCCCCTCCGGCCCCCTGTCCAGCTCCAGGCCCCTCCGCTCCCCAGCTCTCGCCGGCATCTCCCTGGCAGAGGTGGCGCCTGCCCGCCTGGACGCTTGGACGCATGAGGGGCATGAGGGGCGCGGGAGCTGGCGCCGCCCCCTGGTGGCCGGAGCTGAGGTCTGTCCCGGGCCTGGCCCTGCAGAGGCCAGCGGGGGGGGGGGGGGGGGGGTTGGCCTCCGGGTCTCACGCTGGCCCCCTGCCCCCCCCCCGGGGCGGGCTCCCGGCTGCTCACTGGGTCCTGGGCCCGGACGGGCGGCCGCACCCTCGGGTGACGGGTCCTGAGGGGCCTGTTCTCTGGGGCAGTGGGTGCTGGGGACTCGGGGTCCCTGGGCCGGGACCAGGCGGCTCAGCAAGCAGCACGCTGGGGCCCTGCGTGGCCTGGATCCGTGATTCTGGGGCTGGGGCCCCGCGTGGCCTCGGTCTGTGGTGCCCGGAACTGGGGCCCGAATGGTGGGTGAGAGGACATGGGGGGGGCAGACACGGGGGGGCGGGTGGCGGGTGGCGGGGGCGGCGGGGGGCGGGTGGCGGGGGCGGCGGGGGCGGGGGCGGGGGGGGGGCGGGGGGTGGGGGTCGGGGGCGGCGGGGGGCGGGGGCGGCGGGTGGCAGGGGGTGGCGGGGGGCGGGGGCGGCGGGCGGCGGGCGGCGGGGGGCGGGGGCGGGGGGCAGGGGGTGGCGGGGGCGGCTCCGCCCTGCTGGTGGGGTGCACACGGTGCAGCCACAGGATGCAGGTTCCCCTAAAACCAAAGCACAGCCACCCTGTGACCAGCACCCACTGCGGAGTCACCCCCGCTGGAAGCAGGCTGGACCGCACCCCTCAGAGAGCCCAGCGGGGAGCAGGGGAGGGGGCACCATGGGGCCATCAGCGGGCGCCTCCAGCCGGAGACGGGGTGCCAGGCCCGGCGGCCGCGGGGTGAGCCCAGGACACTGCGAGGGGAGCCCCGGGGGCCCCCCTCGTGCGAGGCCCAAAGCGGCCGAATCCAGAAGGTGGGTCCGGGGGCAGGGGCAGCAGCCTGGGGCGGGGTGGGTGCTGGGCCAGGCGGCCGGGGGGAGCTGGTCCCGGGGGGCAGGGGCAGCAGCCGGGGGCGGGGGGGGTGCTGGGCCAGGCGGCCGGGGGGAGCTGGTCCCGGGGGGCAGGGGCAGCAGCCTGGGGCGGGGGGGGTGCGGGGCCGGGCGGCCGGGGGGAGCTGGTCCCGGGGGGCAGGGGCAGCAGCCTGGGGCGGGGGGGGTGCTGGGCCAGGCGGCCGGGGGGAGCTGGTCCCGGGGGGCGGGTCAGCGAGCTGGGCCTGCGGGTGTGTGATGCCGCCCGCCCCGGGGGGGGGGGGTGCGTCCTGGGGAAGCGGGCCGGCAGCTGAAGCCCCCCCCCCCCGCCTCCCGCCATCGAGGGGCCCGAGCGCGGCTCTGAGCCCCTGCAGTGACTCCCCGCCGCCGCCGAGCGAGTCCGTTCCCCGCACGCCGCTGCTTGTTCATCTGCGGCGCCGCGGCGGCGGTGGGGTCACGGTCTGCGCGGAGGTCAGCGCTTCATTTAAAGCTCCATCACTCTTCCGTAAGCAGCAGCCCCGTCCGCCGCCGCCTCTGCCCGCAGCCCCCGGCCCCCGCGGACCCTCATTTAGAGGCAATTCCGGGAGCGGCCCTCTGGCCTGCCTGCCCCGCCATCTCGTACGATGGAATTATCCCATTACAGGCCGCCTGAGAGTGGGCCCCAGCCCTGCCCCCAGCCCAGACCCCCACCCCCGGCCTCCCAGCCCAGACCCCCACCCCTGGCCCCCCAGCCCAGACCCCCACCCCCGGCCTCCCAGCCCAGACCCCCACCCCTGGCCCCCCAGCCCCAGCCCCCCAGCCCCAGCCCCCCAGCCCCAGCCCAGACCCCCACCCCTGGCCCCCCAGCCCCAGGCCCCCCAGCCCCAGCCCCCCAGCCCAAACCCCTCAGCCCTGGCTCCCCATTCCTGGCCCCCCAGCCCCAGGCCCCCTACCCCTGCCCCCTAACCCCAGACCCCCCACCCCAGGCCCCCCAGCCCCAGCCCCAGGCCCCCCAGCCCCAGGCCCCCTACCCCTGCCCCCTAACCCCAGACCCCCCACCCCAGGCCCCCCAGCCCCAGCCCCAGACCCCCCACCCCAGGCCCCCCAGCCCCAGCCCCAGGCCCCCCAGCCCCAGGCCCCCTACCCCTGACCCCTAACCCCAGACCCCCCACCCCAGGCCCCCCAGCCCCAGCCCCAGGCCCCCCAGCCCCAGGCCCCCTACCCCTGCCCCCTAACCCCAGACCCCCCACCCCAGGCCCCCCAGCCCCAGCCCCAGGCCCCCCACCCCTGGCTCCCCACCCCTGGCCCTCCAGACCCAGACCCCCCCCACCCCAGACCCCCTACCCCTGGCCCCCTAGCCCCAGCCCCCAGCTGCCGCCCCAGCTCCGGCCCCTGGAAGGTGGGTGACAGCTCTTCCTGGAATCTGTTCCCAGAACCTCAGTGGGGGGAATTGACCCCCAGACATGGCTCCACCTGGCCTGGCCCTCCCAGGACCCCGCAAGGACCCCTGCCCCCCTCGCCCCAGGCTGCCACTCAGAGGCCGGTGTCTGGGGGTCCCGCCGGGAGCACATGGCCAGCCCGGCCAGCGCATCCTGGACCTCGTCCCTGAGCGCCCGTCCGGCCTGCCCACCGTCCGGCTCTGTCAGGCAGGACAGCCGGTCCTCCACCCTCCAGAGCTCAGGCCAGGGCAGCGGCGGGTCTGAGGCCCCGGAGCGGAGGACGGGAGCCGGGGGTGCTGCCTCCTGGCCCCGGCTGTGTGAGGAGGGGCAGAAGGGACGTGGTGTGGGCTCCAGGGTCTGTTCCCGCGTGGGCGGGGCGTGGCCTCCAGGCTGGCTCTGCACCGGGGTGGGCGGGAGGGGTTAACAGTCAGCGAGGTGCGCAGAGCCGGACTCCAGGGGGGAGGGGCCGGCAGCACCCACACCCTGAGGAGAACGAAGGCTTCTGTGGGGAGAAGGCCTCGCGGGAGGAGGGAGCCCCATGTCCGAATGGAGGGCCCCATCCATTCACCTACCCAGTATCCATCCCTCCATCCCTCCATCCCCCCTCCCATTCACCCAGGCATCCCTCCATCCCTCCATCCCCTTACCCACCCATCCATCCCCCTACCCATCATCCACCCTCCCATCCCTCCATCCCTCCATCCCTCCATCCCTCCATCCACCTACCCACCATCCACCCACCCATCCATCCATCCACCCTCCCACCCACCCATCCATCCATCCATCCCTCCATCCCTCCATCCACCTACCCATCATCCATCCATCCATCCATCCACCCTCCCACCCACCCATCCATCCATCCACCCCACCATCCATCCATCCATCCTTCCATCCCTCCATCCATCCACCCTCCCTCCCACCCATCCATCCATCCACCCCTCCATCCCTCCATCCACCTACCCATCATCCATCCATCCATCCACCCACCCATCCATCCATCCATCCCTCCATCCCTCCATCCACCTACCCATCATCCATCCATCCATCCACCCACCCATCCATCCATCCATCCCTCCATCCCTCCATCCACCTACCCATCATCCATCCATGCATCCATCTACCCTCCCATCCACCTATCCATCCCTCCATCCCTCCATCTACCTACCCATCATCCATCCATCCATCCATCCACCCACCCATCCATCCATCCATCCCTCCATCCCTCCATCCACCTACCCATCATCCATCCATCCATCCATCCACCCTCCTGTCCACCCATCCATCCCTCCATCCCTCCATCCACCTACCCATCATCCATCCATCCATCCATCATCCACTGCGCTCCCCCGAGCCGGGCTCCAGGTTGATCCAAGGTGTTCATAGCTCTCAGAACAGGCACCATCCACCCTGCCCACCTCCATCACCCACCAGTCCACCACCCATCCAACCATTCACCCTCCCATCATCCCTCCATCCATCATCCCTCCACCCATCATCCCTCCATCCATTATCCCTCCACCCATTGTCCCTCCATTCATTATCCATCATCCATCATCCCTCCATCCATTATCCATCATCCATCATCCTTCCATCATCCATCCATCCATCCACCTACCCATCATCCCTCCATCCATCATCCCTCCATCCATCATCCATCCATCCATTATCCATCATCCATCCATCCATCCACCTACCCATCATCCCTCCATCCACCATCCCTCCATCCATCATCCATCATCCTTTCATCATCCATCATCCATCCCTCCACCCATCATCCTTCCACCCATCATCCCTCCACCCATCATCCTTCCACCCATCATCCCTCCATCCATCATCCTTCCACCCATCATCCCTCCATCCATTATCCATCATCCATCATCCTTCCATCATCCATCCATCCATCCACCTACCCATCATCCCTCCATCCATCATCCCCCCATCCATCATCCATCATCCTTTCATCATCCATCCATCCATCCACCCACCCATCATCCCTCCATCCATCATCCCTCCATCCCTCCACCATCATCCCTCCATCCATCATCCCTGCATTCATCATCCATCCATCCATCATCCCTCCATCCATCCATCCCTCCATCCATCATCCCTCCATCCATCATCCATCCATCCATCCATCCATCCATCTTTCCACCCATCAGCCATCCACCCATCAGCCATCCATCCATCCATCCATCAGCCATCAACCCATCCCTCCATCATTCACCTGTCTACCCGCCACCACCTCTCCACCCTCCCTTCCAGCCATCCACCCTCCCATAATTCATCCATCATCCCTCCCTCCCTCTCTCCCTCCCTCCATCCATCCATCCATCATCCGTCCCCATCATCCCTCCATCCATCAGCCATCCACCCATTACCCATCCCTGCATCCATCCATTCTCTCTCTCCTCCATCCATCCAGCCAGCTATCTACCCATCCATTTTCCACCCACCCATTATACATCCCTCCATCCACCCATCCACCTACCCATTATCCATCCATCCATCCATCCATTCATCATCCATCCACCCATCCCTCCATCCACCATCCACCTGTCCACCCGCCACCACCTCTCCACCCTCCCATCATCCCTCAACCCATCAGCCATCCATCCATCCATCCATTCATCAACCATCCATCAACCCATCCATCAACCATCAACCCATCCATCAAACCATCCATCCACCCTCTCATCCATCCAGACAGTCATCCACCCATCCATTATCCACCCACCCATTCACCCACCTATTATCCATCCCTCCATCCACCCATTCACCTACCCATTATCCATCCCTCCATCCATCATCCATCAACCCATCCATCATCCATCCATCCGTCCATCCATCTACCCTCTCATCCATCCAGCCAGTCATCCACCCAACCATTATCCACCCATCCATTCACCCACCCATTATCCTTCCCTCCATCCCTCCATCCACCTACCCATTATCCATCCCTCCATCCATCCATCCACCCTCCCATCCACTCATGCATCCATCCATCCATCCATCTATCCATCCATCATCCATCCCTCCATCCATCATCCATCCCCTCCACCCACCCACCCACCCACCCACCCATCTTCCCATCTAATCACCCTGCTCACAACCCACGTTCCCTCCTGCCTCACCTCCCCAGTGGCTTTCATTTCTCCCACGCCCGGGCCTGCCTCTGGGGCAGTGTCCATGGGGTAGGCTGCCCAGGCCCTACTGGGCCCCCAGGGCACCCCCAGGGCCAGCCATTGCCCGGGAGCGAGGTGCTAGTCACCCGTCCTCGGGGTCCTCAGAGTGCCCAGCCACACCCGTCCCGCCGTGCGTCCGCTTCACCCAACGCCAGGCGGTGCGGGCGGTGTGGGGTGCCCGCCTCTGCCCAGCCCTGCAGGCATCCGAGCTGAGGGGGCTGCGGGCGAGGGCGGGGCTGCGGGCAGGCGGGGGCGGCGGCCGGGGGAGGCGCGCGGCGCGGAGGGAGAAAGATAACGGATGGGCAGTATTTTAAGGCATATTAACCCAATTACAAGTATATTTTTACAATCGTGGCTCCACATTTATCACCGGCGTTTATGGGCCCCCTGAGCGGCCGTGTCAGCGGCGGCGGCGGAGCCGGCGCTTCCATTACCGCGCCCGCGCCGGCCGGCCGCGCTCCGCAACCACGCGATTTTATCAAAATCTGGGAAATTGAAGCAATCACTAAAAGGTGTCGGGGAATTAAAATGTTCTGTCTCGGGGAGAGAGATACACTTCGTGTAACATATATCAGCGGCGCCTTTTTTTTTAAAGACACATGGCCACGCCGGAGGCAGCGGCGCCCAGCGGCCACGCTCCGGGCGGGGCGGGCGGCGGCAGGGGCTCGCAGGCCCCCCTCCGCCCTGCTTTCCCGTTTTCTCTTCCTCCTCCTGGTTTGGGGTCACCTCACCCGCCACCCCGTCAGCCTGGGTCTGAGATCCAGGCAGCGGGACCAGAGAGGGTACGGTCCTGTCTGTGCCCCCCGTGCCCCCCACACCCCCGCTGCCCCCCGTGCCCCCGCGCCCAGGAGGCTGGTGGGGAGCCCGGGGTGGGTGGAGCCGGCTCTCGCACGCCTGCCCCTGCGGAGAGCTCCGTGCCCAGGGACCGGGGCTCCGATCTGGGGGTGGCGCTGCGCCCCGGTGCTCCTGTTGCCTTCCCTCCGTGACCCCGGCCTGAGCAGGGTCAGCAGGAGGCCTGGCCCCTCGGCTCCCTGACCCCCACCAGGCTCCCCACGGACCTGGGCACCACGGACCTGAGGGAGGGCACGGGGCGTGGGGTCTCGCTGACCACGGGGGGGCGGGGCCGGGCCCCTCAAAGGGGTGAGCCAGCTTCCTGCCGCCCGCCCAGAGGCACAGCCGCCTCGCCGGGCGTCGGTCCTGAGCGCCAGGCGGTGCTGCCCGGCGGACGATGCTGGGGCGGAGGGGGTGGGGGTAGCGACGGCCAGTCCCCATCACGCAGGGCGTCCTGGCCTCTGGAGGGGCCGCCCTGAGGGGTGCCTTCAGCGAGGGGTGCTCTCAGGGGGGCTGTGGGCTCCTCAGACGGACTCAGGTGGGGCAGATGGCCACCTGCTGCCCAGGCTGGCCCAGCGAGAGCCTTTTAAGGTCCCTGAGCAGCCTGTCTGTCTCTGTCCCTCTCTCTCTGTCCCCCTGTCCCCTGTCCCTCTGTCTCCCTGTCCCCCTGTCCCTCTGTTTCTCTGTCCCTCTGTCCCCCTGTCCCCCAATCTCCCTGTCCCCCTGTCCCTCTGTCCCTCTGTCCCCCTGTCCCCTGTCCCTCTGTTTCTCTGTCCCTCTGTCCCCCTGTCCCCCAATCCCCCTGTCCCTCTGTCTCCCTGTCCCCCTGTCCCTCTGTCCCTCTGTCCCTCTGTTTCTCTGTCCCTCTGTCCCCCTGTCCCCCTGTCCCCCTGTCCCCTGTCCCTCTGTCCCCCTGTCCCCCCATCCCCCTGTCCCTCTGTCCCCCTGTCCCCCCGTCCCCCCGCCCCCCATGGGTGTCAGACCCCCCTGGGTCCAGGGCCACCCCCCGCTTTGTGCTCGGATTTAATTGCCCTCCCTCCCCGGAGATGGGTGAGCACGGCTAATTTGATCAATACCTAATTCCCCCGCGCCGTCCTGCCGCCCGGCGATAAGCAGGCTCCGGGCGGCTGGCAGGAGGGCGCGCGCGCGGCGGCCACTTAGCGCCGTGCCATCCATCCCGCCGTCCCTCCGCAATTACCCCGTCCCCGCCGTCGACCGTATCGCCCTATCTCCTAAATAGATCCGCGGGCGCGGCCGCGGGACAAACGACGCCATCCCTCATCCCCGAGATAAGGCCCGAAGAGGGGCCCATTCATCAGCGGCCGCTCTTTGTTCGCTCCCTCGGCGCCGGCGCCATTGACCGTCCCCGGCGCCCGGGCCCGCGGGAGCCGCACCGGCCGGGCCGGCTGCCCCGGACACTGAGGCCTGGGCGGGAGGGCTGACCGCGGAGGCCCGATGCCACGGCCCCCGCCGTCCCCGTCCCCGCCCCCCGGCCGCCGGTGCGTCCGGCTCAGCTCCCGCTGTCTCGGCGAAGCCACGGCCCCGGCAGCGTCTGGCACAGCCCCTCCGCCACCGGCCGCCGGCCGCGGTGCGGGCTCAGCCGGGCCTGGGCACGGACGCTCCGGGCTCACCTGTCTCTCCCCCTGAGCTCGCTTCTTTTTAAAAACAGTTTTTACTGATGTCAGAGAGGCAGGGAGAGGGGGCGAGGGAGACATCCGTGACGAGAGGGAATCACGGACCGCTGCCTCCGGCCCGCCCCACACTGCGGACCCACTCCGCACCCGGGCCTGCGCCCCGAGGACCAGAATCGAACCCTGACCTCCTGGTTCCCAGGTCGGCGCCAACCACTGAGCCACCCGGCCGGGCTGACCGCTGTCTCTGGCCAGTCTCTGCGTCCACTCGCCTGGACACCTCTGCTGGCTGCCACGCGGCGGGGGGTGGGAGGGTGGGAGAGAAGAGAGGGTGCAGGGGGAGAGGGGGGCGGGGAGGGGGCCAGGGCCCAGCGCTCTGGCTGAGGGTCCCCGCTGTGGACACAGCCGAGTCCGAGTCCCGGGCGCGGGCCCTCCGCTGCCCCTCGCTGGCCCCGAGCGGGAATGGAGTGGGGAGGAGGGTGAGCCCCCGATGGCAGAGTCTCAGTCTGGCCTCCTGGTGTCCCCGGAGGAGGCTCCGGGAGGCGGGTCTGGGGGAGCCTGGGTCCAGGGGAACGGGGACCTGCGCGTGCGCACACCGCTCCCCGGCGGGGACCGGGGCCTGGGTGTGCTGCCAGCAGCGCTGCAGGGGCTGTGGGTGACCTGTACCGCCCCCCCCTCCCCCCCGCCGGGCACACACCCGCTGGCACCACCTGCAGGAAGGCATGTGCCGCCTCTCCATGCCGTTCCGAGAGCGCGGGGTGGCGCCCTCTGCAGGCAGGTGGCAGGCCCTGGGTGCAGAGGCCACGGTGTCCAGAGGGGCCAGCGGCGGAGGGGGTGGGGGTGGGGGCACAGAGGCGGAGGCGGAGGCTGAGGGAGGGTCTGCAGACACAGCGAGGCGACACTGAACAACGCACAGGCCGCAGGGACCTCAGACGCCGGCCGCACGGTCAGCTCCACAGAACGGCGTCCGCGGGCAGAGGCCACGGAGAAACGTAACGGGGGGCGGGGGCACCGAGAGGCTGAAACGGGGGTGGGGGGGGCGGAGGCACAACGGGCAAACACGAAGCAAAGGGCCTGGCCAGCGTGGCTCAGTGGACAGAGCGTCGGTCTGCGGACAGAAGGGCCCTGGGTTCGATTCCGGTCAAGGGCATGGACCTTGGTTGCGGGCGCATCCCCGGTGAGGGGTGTGCAGGAGGCAGCTGGTCGATGTTCCTCTCTCATCGACGTTTCTAGCTCTCTCTCCCTCCCCCTTCCTCTCTGTGTGAAATCAATAAAGTAAGTTTTTAGAAAAGCAGAGGAAGCAGAGGGCCTGGAGGCGTAGCTCTAACGCCCACGTCAGGATGGCCTAGCTGAGGGCCGAGGAGAACGTCCGACGTCGGTTCAGAGGCGCGAAGACGCAGTGAGTCCACGGTCCCAGCGGGAGCTCTGCGCCGGGTCACTGAGATCAAACCCACCACCCGGGCTTGTGCCCTGGGCCGGAATCGAACCTGGGACCCTTCGGTCCGGAGGCTGACACTGTCCACGGAGCCACACCAGCCTGGGGCTGAAATGTATCTCTGCTGTGGCCCTGCCCGTGCGGCTCGGTGTGGCTCAGCGCTGGCCTGTGGACGGAAGGGTCCTGGGCTTGCTTCTGGTCGAGGGCACGCACCTAGGCTGCAGGCTGGAACCCTGGCCCGGAAGGGCGGCCACTAACCAATGTCCCTCCCGGGCTGAGGTCTCTCTCTGCCTCTCCTTCCCTCCCTGCCCTCGGAAATCAGCGCAGAGTGTCCCCGGGGAGGAGTGACAACAGCAGCATCACCTCTGTCGTTCTGAGTGTGACAGACGCCCCTTTTATTCCCCCCGGTGACCCCGCCCCGGCCCTCCGCACTGTTGTCTGTGTCCAGAGCCCCGCACACGTGCCCGGACGCTCGTGGGGCTGGCGGGATTTCAACAAACCCTTTTATGGAAACGGCAGGTCAGACAGACACAAAGGAAGTACAGACGTTTGAGACTGAGAAGCATCGTGAATGAATTTAACGCTCCGGTCTATCCGTTTACGTGTCCATGTTTGTAAGGAAATAGACTCGTTTGTGCACAATTTACTGTTCATGACGGTGGGCTTGTGCTGTCCTCTGCTATGGTCACCTGCAGAGGCAGCAGAGCCCAGCCAAGATTTTACCAAATTTGGTTCAAATATCGAAACTGAATAGGACACACGCACACACACACACACACACACACCCCGCACACACAGAGACATGTATACACACGTGCATACAGATGTGTATGCACACACGTACACCCACATACACACGCGCACATGCGCATACACAGAGAGTCATGTATACACATGTGCACACAGATGTGTATGCACACACCCACACCCACATACACATGCGCACTCGCACACACAGAGAGACATGTATACACATGCGCACACACACGCGTACACACACACACACACACACACACACACCCCAAGAGGGCCGGACCGATCGGATCGCGGGCGCAGTGTGGCAGGTGCACGGGAGGAGGTGGCGACTGTAAATACATCATGTGTCAGGAGACAAATATTAAAAAGGAGGAGATACGTGTCCGGCTCAGGAGGCTGTGAAGGGAACTGGGAAATGTCTCAAGAACGGGGGAGCGAGAGGGAAGATCAGAGCGGAGATCGTGGGAGGCGAGGACAGACTTACCCGCCGAGTGCCGTCCTGCTGCCCGGACCCGCCCTGCCCGGCGGCTGTGCGAACGGGCAGGAGCGGTGCAGAGACCGGGGGGACGGAGACCGTGGGGATTGTGCGGGCGGGCAGGAGCGGTGCAGAGACCGGGGGACGGAGACCGTGGGGACTGTGCGGGCAGGAGCGGGTGCAGAGACCGGGGGACGGAGACCGTGGGGACTGGGTGCGGGCAGGAGCGGTGCAGAGACCGGGGGACGGAGACCGTGGGGACTGTGCGGGCAGGAGCGGGTGCAGAGACCGGGGGACGGAGACCGTGGGGACTGGGTGCGGGCAGGAGCGGTGCAGAGACCGGGGGACGGAGACCGTGGGGACTGTGCGGGCAGGAGCGGGTGCAGAGACCGGGGGACGGAGACCGTGGGGACCGTGCAGGTGGGCAGGAGCGGGTGCAGAGACCAGGGGACGGAGACCGTGGGGACTGGGTGCGGGCAGGGGCGGTGCAGAGACCGGGGGACGGAGACTGTGGGGACTGGGTGCGGGCAGGAGCGGGTGCAGAGACCGGGGGACGGAGACCGTGGGGACCGTGCAGGTGGGCAGGAGCGGGTGCAGAGACCGGGGGACGGAGACCATGGGGACTGGGTGCGGGCAGGGGCGGTGCAGAGACTGGGGGGACAGAGACCGTGGGGACTGGGTGCGGGCAGGAGCAGGTGCAGAGACCGGGGGACGGAGACCGTGGGGACTGGGTGCGGGCAGGAGCGGTGCAGAGACCGGGGGACGAAGACCGTGGGGACTGGGTGCGGGCAGGAGCGGGTGCAGAGACCGGGGGACGGAGACCGTGGGGACTGGGTGCGGGCAGGAGCGGTGCAGAGACCGGGGGGACGGAGACCATGGGGACCGTGCAGGTGGGCAGGAGCAGTGCAGAGACCGGGGGGACGGAGACCGTGGGGACTGGGTGCGGGCAGGAGCGGGTGCAGAGACCGGGGGACGAAGACCGTGTGGACTGGGTGCGGGCAGGAGGAGACCGTGGGGACTGGGTGCGGGCAGGAGCGGTGCAGAGACCGGGGGGACGGAGACCATGGGGACCGTGCAGGTGGGCAGGAGCGGTGCAGAGACCGGGGGAATGGAGACCGTGGGGACTGTGCAGGCGGGCAGGAGCGGTGCAGAGACCGGGGGGACGGAGACCGTGGGGACTGGGTGCGGGCAGGAGCGGGTGCAGAGACCGGGGGACGGAGACCGTGGGGACTGGGTGCGGGCAGGAGCGGTGCAGAGACCGGGGGGACGGAGACCGTGGGGACCGTGCAGGCGGGCAGGAGCGGTGCAGAGACCGGGGGATGGAGACCGTGGGGACTGGGTGCGGGCAGGAGCGGTGCAGAGACCGGGGGACGGAGACCGTGGGGACTGGGTGCGGGCAGGAGCCCGGAAAACGGAGAAACAGCGGGAAGAACGTGAGATGCCGACTGAGACCAAGTCAATAAGACATGGACAGAGACGCGGTTCCTTCGTCTGAAACGGGGAGCAATTCCCTACGAACAGCCTTCACAGGCGGTGAGGCAGGCACCTCATTTATTATAAATACGTTTTATTGATCTCAGAGGGGAAGGGAGAGGGAGAGAGAGAAGCATCAACGATGAGAGAGAATCGTGGACCGGCTGCCCCTGCACGCCCCCCACGGGGGATCGAGCCCGCAGCCCGCCTGTGCCCGGCCGCGTGGAGCCGTGACCTCCTGGTGCGAGGTCCACACACAGCCACAGAGCCACGCCGGCGGCGGGGAGTCACTGCTCACCAGCTCCTCGGAGCACAGGACGCACCCAGGGTCTTCACTCCTGTGAGGCGGCGACGCCCTATCGCGACACCAGGACAGACAAGCTTAAGTGATTTCAACTAAAAAACGTCACAAGGTAGAACCATTCCAAACGTCAGTTTTCAAAAAATGTATTTTATTGAATTTTTACAGAGAGGAAGGGAGAGGGCTAGAGAGCTAGAAACATCGATGAGAGAGAAATATGGACCAGCTGCCTCCTGCACAGCCCCCACGGGGGATGTGCCCGCAACCAGTGCACATGCCCTTGACTGGAATCGAACCCGGGACTCTTCAGTCTGCAGGCCGACGCTCTATCCCCTGAGCAACACCAGTCAGGGCCCGAGTGTCTGTTTTAAAAAATCGGTATCACAGGGTTTCTCCAGGAATGCAGAGATGGCTCAGCACCAGGAACCTCCTGTGGGCTTCGCCTCCTGCGTGGATGGAGGGGCGGACCGTGTGATGGTGTAACAGGCAGCATGCCGAGGTGCGGGCATGTGCTTGGCCGGAATCAAACCCGAGACCCTCCGGTCGGCAGCCGGTGCCCGTCCACGGAGCACACGGGCTGGGGCGGGAGGAACACCTGACCGGGCAGACGGCGCCCCCGGTGGCGGGCTGGCCTGGCCCCGGAGCGGGGGTTCCCGGCCCCCTTCGCTTCCCTTCCCGGGCGGTCAGTCCCGAAGGTGCCATCCGCCTGGCTGCTCTGTGCCCGAACTCAGCTCCCTGAGCACAGGCCCGGCCCCAGGCACAGGGTCAGCGCGGACTCCGGCCCCGGCATGTGTGCCCCTGTGACCTGGGAGCCGTCGGACTGGGAGCACCTGCCGCCGCCTCCAGGAAGCCCTCCTGGCATGGGCCCCGGGCCCACCCTGCTCTGCTTCGTCCGGACTCTCGGGCGGGCTGTCTGGGAGGCCTCGCCTGGTCTGCAGGGCCGCGAGCTGCCTGCAGGGACCTGGGGGAGTGGTGGCAGCACACGGCCAGTCCGCAGAGCCTCCCGCGGCCCCGCCCAGCCAGGGCCGAGCTGCTTCGCCTGCTGGGACCTCGGGGCCCAGGACGGGGCCCGGCATAGGGAGGGGGTGATGGGGGGGCTCCCCAGGACACAAAGGCTTGGGCCCAGACCCGCCTCACAGGAAGCCACAAGGCATCTCAGACACCCGGAACCATTTCTGAATTTACTGATTGGAGAGAGGAAGGGAGAGAGCACACCATCCTGCTGTCCACGCCGGGGCTCGGCCTGTGACGCTCACGTCCGCGTCCACGTGGCCGGGGGCTCCCTGCCAGCAGGTCGGGCTCCCGGTGGAGCTGCTGGAGGAGCTGTCAGACCAGAGCTCACTGGCGGGTGTGTGTGTGTGTGTGGGGGGGGGAGCCTGCTGTGGCTGAGCGTAGAGCATGCTGGGGGGCGTGGAACGTGCTAGCAGGAGGGGCTGAGGGGAGGGGATAGGGGCAGGGAGCGCAGCTGGTGGCCTCACCAGCAGCGGGCACTTCCCCGGGGCTGTGGCTGCTGGTCTACCCAGGGAGCGCCGACCATCCAGCCCACCACCCGTGAGCCGATTCCTTACTCACACACAGACACACGTATCTATGCACAAACACACAGACACACATCCACACACACGTGTGCACACACATGCACGCACCTACACACACCTGAATGGGTCTACATGCCTGTGAGCGCGCGCGCGCACACACACACACACACACACACACACGCAGCACCTCACGGCATTGCACCGCACAGATGTGCTTTTTAGGAGCGGAAGGCAAGGCCTTCTACCGGCAAAGGGGGGCCTGGTGGGGCCTCCCGTGGCCCTGGGTGCGAGCTCACGGACACGCCCACTAGACGCTCCCTCCTCCAGGGCGGGGCATGTGGTAACAGCTGCCCTCCGAGCCCCTCGGTCCAGGCCCCCACTGCCGGGACCGGGTGCCGCAGAGCGGCCTGCGGGAGGGGAGCCTGGGGCACACGGAGGGGCTGCCTGCTGGGCCCCGGGACCGAGTCTGTCCTCACACTGCCCCCGCCCCCAGGTCCGGCACCCTGGGCACATGCCCTCCTTGCCCAAGATGGGGGCGTGGGGGCCTGGGCTGGGAAGGCGGGCTCTTCCGTGTCCCTGAGGGCAGCCTGTTCCTGGAGGGGACCCGCCCGGTGCCCGGTGCCCGGTGCCCGGAGCCCGGAGCCCGCTGCCCGCTGCCCGCTGCCCGCTGCCCGCCAGCCCGGTGCCGGCTCCCTGGGCCGGGCTGGGCTTCGGCCAGCGGGCGCCGGCGGCGGTGAGCCGTCCGCACTCCATCATCGACGGATGACAGCCCAGCGGTGGGAGTTCATTACAGGGACCATGAATTGTTGGAGGTAATTTAGATTACAATTTAAAGTTTAATTTAAAAATCTATCAACAAATGTGAAAGTGCTGCAGGAACGCTTTAGAATGCACTTCCATCTCGCAGCACAAATAGCCTTTCGGGCCCTAAGCATCACCACCTGGAAAACAGTAAAACTTTACCGCGTCTTTAATTAAATTACACCACGGCGGGTAATTAACTTCTCCGATTTATTCCCCATTGTTTCTCCGCGGTATCTCCCGCCGCAGGAGTGGTGAGGGGACGGCAGCTGGCCCGCCGCTGTGGCCAGAGGGGGGCCAGGACCCCCTGGGGCTCAGCCTGGCGGGGTGGGGGGGGTCCCAGGGCCCCAGCCTCCCGTGGCCCTGCACCCAACCACAGCCCCCGGTGCTCACAACCTGTGGGACAGCTCAGGATGCCCGTGGCTGGGAGACCTGAGTATCCACTCCCTCAGCCTCTCAGGGTCCCTGGGATGTCACCGGGGAAACTGAGGCACAGGACGCTGGGAACCTGCCACGGTCACATGGCACATGGTCACACGGTCACATGGTCACAGGGTCACACGGTCACATGGTCACAGTCACATGGTCACACGGTCACAGGGTCACACGGTCACACGGAGGGTGAGTCTGTGCAGAATCCAGTCCGGATGTGCAGGTGTCAGCAGACCCCACCGGGCATAGAGGGGGTGTGGAGGGTGGGCCCTGAGGGGGGTAGGCTGGTGGCGGGGGGAACCTGGGGGACCCTGTTGCAGGGCCCAGCGTGGCCACCAGGGGCCCCCGCCAACGTGGAGGTGAGGAGGGCACCCACCGTGGGGGTGCCTGGGGCTCAGGGTGGGGAGCCTAGGGAGCGTTGTGGGTGAGGGAGGGTCCCTGGGCAGGAGCTTGCGGGAATGTGGTGGGGGTCCCGGGGGGCTGGCCCTCCCTGTGCCTATGGGTTCTGGGGGGATGTGGGGTGTGGGGGGCCCTCCTCCTCCTCTCCCCGCCCCCTCCCTCGCCTCCTTCCTGCCCGTCGGGCTGTGGCTGTGGCTGTTTGCCCCTCACTGCAGTAGCCCTGGGCTGGGGGTCCCAACATGAGGGCGCACGGGCCAGGGAGCTGGGCGAGGGCTCCCAGGCCTTCCCAGGGCCCAGCCCTGGTGGCTTTTAACTTGAGCTGTTATGTCCACCTACCCGAGTCTGGGATCCCTCTGAGGGACCCCATCTCCTACCTCCACCCGGACCCCCTGGGGCATCCAAGCTGCACCCTCGGTCACTCGTGTGTGCGCCCTCACACGTGCTAACACGTGCACACACACACTCTCACACATGATCACACACACTGGACACCGCGCACACCCCCCCCGCCCCCCGCTCGCACCCCCACCAGCACCCGGCCTCCCACGCCCGCTCAGCTCTCCCCCTCCCGCCTCGGGGTCTGAGGGACCGGCTCAGCCGCAGGGTCACAGAGGGCGCGGGGGGTCCGTGGGGCCGACCTCCCTCCGCTCTCCATGCTGGGCAGCGTCCCGCCCCCTGGCGCCCACCCCCGCCCGCTGGCACGGCCCCCGTGGAGGCGGAGGCAGAGCCGGGCTCCGGGCGCTCAGTTGCAGTGCGGTGGCTGCTTAATTATTGGTTAATCTAGCAATTTAGCATGCTTCATTTAATTCTAATTAGGAGAATTAATAGGCAGGGAAGAGCGATTTCCATGGAGGCACCAAACAAAACCACCGTCCAGCCGCGGGCGTCCGGGAAGCGGGCGGTGGGCGGACCGGGCCGCAAGGTCATGGGGGGTGGGGGCCGGGGCTGCTCCGTGGCCTCGGACAGGCCTCTGAGGGCACAGGGGTCCCTGCCCCGGGGCAGCCCGGCCCCCTCCCGGCCGCCGCCTGTTTGCTGCTCAGCCAGCCGCCCCTGACGAGGCTGAGGCCGGACGAGGCCGCCGCTAACGAAGGCGCTAATTGAATTAAATGCCGAGGTAATGAGCAGACGAGCAGCATGAAAAGTAAAGAGTCAGATAGGCCAATTAACAAGCCGGCATAATTATAACGCGGACACGCTAATTGTTACCGCGGGATTTATGGTAATTGGCCCACAACAGGCAGCGACCAGACCTGCCGGCCCCGTAATTAAAAAGATGATATTCTACACAAACGCCGGAGGCTAATTAGGCCTTGATTTACATAAAGCTGCCCGCGAGCAGGCCCTGCTGGCCTGCCCCTCCCTGCTGCCCCCGCCCGCCGGCCGCCCCTGCCCGCCCGCCCCACCCGCAGGCCGGGCCGTGGCCAGCTGCCCGCTGCCCCCGTCCGCCCCCACCCGTCTGCCCGCACCACCTGGGAGCAGCGTCACAGGCGCCCTGCGGGGCCCGCCCACCCCTCCCTCCTCTCTCCCGTGCCCGGGCAGGGATGTGCGGGACATGTGGGCGCAGGGACCTGCCAAGGTCACAGGCACGTGGCCGGTGAGACTGGTCTGGGCTCCTGTCCCCAGCCCTGCATTGGGCAGGGCACCCTGGGAGGCGGGGTACGGGGTGGGGTGGTGCCGGCTCTGACACCCCCCTCCAGCCCTGGCCTCCTCCCTGGCGAGGCCACCCTGCACCCCATTTTAGAGGGGGCGGCGGGTCCAGGGGCGCTGCCCTGGGGCGTCCTCCTCTCGGGGTCCCCTGGGCGCCCCCGAGTCCCGGCCGCCCCTGCGCACAGCTGCGCGCGGCTGCCAGCGGCCCCCGGGGGGCCCAGCCCGTCCCCCCGCAGCCACGCCTCGTTTGCAGACGTGATTCCGAGGAGGCGCCTTCTCCAATCTCCTTCCATCGGGCCCCGGGCCCGCGTGCGCTGACGGGTGATTAGCCCGCGCCGTGCTGCGGCCTGGCCAGGCGCGGCCGCCAATTGGGGGTGCTCATCGGGGTGGCCGCGGCGCGGCGGGCTGTCCCCTCGAATCACGGTCAGGGAGTAACGGCCCGGCTCCGCGCCCCGCCCCCGCCCCGGCTCCCGGCGGTTACGGGCCTGCTCTGCCTCGGTAATGAGCTGGAGGCGCGTGATAGATGGCGGGAGATTAAATGGGATCTTTACGGCCGCCATCGCTCCGACTGCGCGATAAGACGGCTCCAGTCCTGATCGCTCTTATTGGCGCCTGTATTAGCGGAGCCGCGTGCGGGCATCGCCGCCCTTAAGGTGGAACGGCGGGAGGGCCGCCGTGGCCTGGCCGGGTTCCCACCCGCACAGGCCGTTCCCCGCTGCCCGGCCCCCCGCAGGGTCCCCCCACCCAGGGGTGGGGTCCGGCTGCACCCCCACGGCCACAGGACAGCCTGGACTCCGCTCCGGCCCAGGCCCCGGGGGAGGTGGCTCATTTAGGCCAGAGGGCACCAGACGGCCTCGCCGGGGAGACAGGACAGGCCCCGCACAGGGCACCTCCTCCCACTTGGGGGGCAGCACGGCCGCCCCAGACTCCCTTCCCCTCCCCTGCTCTCCCAGCTCCTCCGTCCGGTGCCCCCATCCTCACCTGCTGGCGGAGCCTCCTGCTCCCTGGCTGTGGCCACGGGCTGGGCCACGGGCTGGGCCACGGGCTGTGGCCACGGGCTGGGCCACGGGCATGGGCACGGGTGAGGATATGGGCGTGGCCACGGGCGAGGACACAGGTTAGGCCACGGGCTGGGCCACGGGCACGGGCACGGGTGAGGATATGGGCGTGGCCACGGGCGAGGACACAGGTTAGGCCACGGGCTGGGCCACGGGCTGGGCCACGGGCACGGGCACGGGTGAGGATATGGGCGTGGCCACAGGCGAGGACACAGGTTAGGCCACGGGCTGGGCCACGGGCTGGGCCACAGGTGCGGTGCTGCAGTGACAGGGTCCCGGCCCAGGTGCTCAGAACCCGTCCTGTCCTCCGAGGAGGGGCCAGCTGTCAGTGCCCAGCACGGCCCTCTGAGCAGGCCGGTGGGCAGGGGCTGCCGGGCCGATGGCCTCACCAGGACCCTCCGGGAAGCCCCGGGACTGGCCCCATCGTCCGTCTGTGGAGGCCACGGAGGGAGAGAGTGAGCTCGCAGGTGGCCAAGGCCCTCACAGCCCGTGCCTGCCGCCCCTCCTCCCGGAGTCCCACCAGCCCCAGCCCCCCTCAGGTCCCCCCTCAGCCCCACCCCGTTCCCTCAGCTTCCCCCCGTCGCCCCCCGCCCGCCTGAGAGGTCAGGGGGCGGAGGTCAGGGGGCAGCGGCTGGGGAGCGAGATGCCCTGGCTGGGGCCTCCGTGGCCATGGGGGCCGGAGTGACAGGCCTGGTGGAGGGAGAGGGCAGGGACCAACAGAGGGGGTGGGGCTGGCGGAGGGGGGAAGGACCTGTTCTGAGCCGGGCCTGGGGGGCTGCCCGCAGGGGGTGGTGCCCGGGACCGCCCCTAGGCCTGCGGGGGGCGGTCACCGCGCCCTGGGCCTGCGGGGGGGCGGTCACCGCGCCCTGGGCCTGTGGGGGGGGGGCGGTCACCGCGCCCTGGGCCTGGGGGGGGGGCGGTCACCGCGCCCTGGGCCTGTGGGGGGCGGTCACCATGCCCTGGGCCTGTGGGGGGCGGTCACCGCGCCCTGGGCCTGCGGGGGGGCGGTCCCCGGGCCCTGGGCCTGGGGGGGGCGGTCACCGCGCCCTGGGCCTGTGGGGGGGGGGCGGTCACCGCGCCCTGGGCCTGCGGGGGGCGGTCACCGCGCCCTGGGCCTGTGGGGGGCGGTCACCGCGCCCTGGGCCGGGGGGGGGCGGCCACCGCGCCCGGGGCCTGCGGGGGGGCGGTCACCGCGCCCTGGGCCTGCGGGGGGGGCGGTCACCACGCCCTGGGCCTGCGGGGGGCGGTCACCGCCCTGGGCCTGCGGGGGGCGGTCACTGCGCCCTGGGCCTGTGGGGGGGGCGGTCACCGCGCCCTGGGCCTGCGGGGGGGGGCGGTCACCGCGCCCTGGGCCTGTGGGGGGCGGTCACCGCGCCCTGGGCCTGCGGGGGGGCGGTCACCGCGCCCTGGGCCTGTGGGGGGCGGTCACCACGCCCTGGGCCTGCGGGGGGGGCGGTCACCGCGCCCTGGGCCTGTGGGGGGCGGTCACCACGCCCTGGGCCTGCGGGGGGGGGGCGGTCACCGCGCCCTGGGCCTGCGGGGGGCGGTCACCACGCCCTGGGCCTGTGGGGGGGGCGGGCACCGCGCCCTGGGCCTGCGGGGGGGCGGTCACCGCACCCTGGGCCTGGGGGGGGGGGGCGGGCACCGCGCCCCGGGCCTGCGGGGGGGGCGGTCACCACGCCCTGGGCCTGCGGGGGGGGGGCGGTCACCACGCCCTGGGCCTGTGGGGGGCGGTCACCACGCCCTGGGCCTGCGGTGGGGGGGCGGTCACCACGCCCTGGGCCTGTGGGGGGCGGTCACCACGCCCTGGGCCTGCGGGGGGGGGCGGTCACCACGCCCTGGGCCTGTGGGGGGCGGTCACCACGCCCTGGGCCTGTGGGGGGCGGTCACCACGCCCTGGGCCTGTGGGGGGCGCCCACCACGCCCGGGGCCAGTGGGGGGCGGTCACTGCGCCCTGGGCCTGCGGGGGGGCGGTCACCACGCCCTGGGCCTGTGGGGGGCGGTCACCACGCCCTGGGCCTGTGGGGGGCGGTCACCACGCCCTGGGCCTGCGGGGGGGGGGCGGTCACTGCGCCCTGGGCCTGTGGGGGGCGGTCACCACGCCCTGGGCCTGCGGGGGGGGGGGGGGCGGCCACCGGGCCCTGGGCCTGTGGGGGGCGGTCACCACGCCCTGGGCCTGCGGGGGGCGGTCACCGGGCCCTGGGCCTGTGGGGGGCGGTCACCACGCCCTGGGCCTGCGGGGGGGCGGTCACCACGCCCTGGGCCTGCGCCGGGGCGGTCGCTCCGCCCGGGGCCGGTGGGGCGCGGTCACCACGCCCTGGGCCTGCGGGGGGGCGGTCACCACGCCCTGGGCCTGCGGGGGGGCGGTCCCTGCGCCCTGGGCCTGTGGGGGGCGGTCACCACGCCCTGGGCCTGCGGGGGGGCGGTCACTGCGCCCTGGGCCTGCGGGGGGGGGCGGTCACCACGCCCTGGGCCTGCGGGGGGCGGTCACCGGGCCCTGGGCCTGTGGGGGGCGGTCACTGCGCCCTGGGCCTGCGGGGGGCGGTCACCGGGCCCGGGCCTAGAACATCCCTGAGAGGGCGTGGCTGGGGGAGGGGCGGGGAGGGCAGGTGAAGGCCGGGGTCTGGGGGGTGGGGAGGTGCTGGAGCCTGCGGCCTCAGGCCTCTGGGTGCTGTGTGAGCTGTATGTGTGGGTGTGAGCTGTGTGTCTGCATGGGTGCGTGTGCCGTGTGCGTGTCTGCCTCTGTCCACGTGTGCCCGCGCGGAGGGCGTGCTGGGAGCCCAGGGTTCAGAGCCGGCGTCCGCACGCACGGGGCGGTGGGAGCTGGGGTCCTGCCGGCCGCTCCCACGCCCTCCCTCTGGCCCTCCCCCTGCAGCTCCACCCTCACTCCGCAGAGACCCAGCCAGCCGTCCGGAGCGCCTGCTCGGACGCCAGGGCTGCCGGAGGGCGCTGACCTGGCCAGCGGAGGGCGCGCCCTGGCCTCCGCCCGCAGGAGCTTCCCGTCCTGATGCTGATTTCCCACCGTCAGCTCCTCCCTGAGCGGCACTGAAGGGGGCGCCCTGGGCGGCTGGGGGCTGGGGGCTGGGGCGATGGGGGTGGCATGGGCTGGCATGGGGGGCTCGGGACGGTGGGGGCTCAGCGCCTCCACGTCCAGTGGCAGAGCCCCCCATCGCTGTGGGCACTGGGCACCCCCAATCTCCCCCCCCCCGGAGTAAATAAAAAGAGGAGGTGGCAGCTGTCTGTTCACCGCGGCTACTGAGCACCTGCTGTGTGCTGAGCTGTTTGGTGACTGCTCCCCGGAGCTGCCAACGGCCCCAGGCCAGATGCACCCCGTCTTCCTCCGGCTCCCCCGAGGTCAGCGCCTATGGCAGAGGAGCGGCTCCACCCAGACCCCCTCAGACTTTCCTCCCTCCTCCCTGCTCCCTGCTCCCTCCTTACCCTCCTCCCTCCTTACCCTCCTCCCTCCCTCCCTCCTCCCTCCTCCCTGCTCCCTCTCTCCTCCTCCCTCCTTACCCTCCTCCCCTCCTTCCTCCCTGCTTCGTCTCTCCTCCCTCCTCCCTCCTCCCTCCCTCCTTACCCTCCTCCCTCCGCCCTCCCTCCCTCCTTACCCTCCTCCCTCCCGCCCTCCTCCCTCCCTCCTTACCCTCCTCCCTCCCGCCCTCCTCCCTCCTCCTCCTTACCCTCCTCCCTCCTTACCCTCCTCCCTCCCGCCCTCCTCCCTCCCTCCTTACCCTCCTCTCCTCCCGCCCTCCTCCCTCCCTCCTTACCCTCCTCCCTCCCGCCCTCCTCCCTCCCTCCTTACCCTCCTCCCTCACCCCTTACCCTCCTCCCTCCCTTCCCTCCTCCCTCACCCCTTACCCTCCTCCCTCCCTCCCTCCTTACCCTCCTCCCTCCTTACCCTCCTCCCTCCCGCCCCCCTCCCTCCCCCCTCCCCCCTCCCTCGCACACCGGTCCCTGAATGGCGGGGGTCACCCCTCAGGGCGCTGCTCCCCAGGCTGCGGAGCTGGAGGCCGGGGGTCCTCTAGGCCAGCGGCCGCCGAGCCCCGGGGCCGTGAGGGTGCGCCTGCGGCTGGAGGCGGCGGCAGCGAGGCCACCGGTGAGCCCCGAGGAGGCCCGTGTCTGGGCTCCGCCTGAGGCCGGGCACTGGGAGGCTGCTGGCTCTGCGAGAGCGGAGCCCCTCTGTCTGCCCGTCCGCCCGTCCGCCCGTCCGTCCGTCCGTCCGTCCGGGGCTGGTCCTGCAGTGCCTGCCTGGCTGCTGCGGCCCTGCCCGGAGCCCGGGGAGCTGACCACGACCGCAGGCCGCGTGTGCTCAGGCGCCGTGGCCACGTCTCATTCCACACGGGGCTGGGCTGGGGCTGGGCTGGGGCTGGGGCTGGGGCTGGGTTGGGGCTGGGCTGGGGCTCGGGCTGGGGCTGGGGCTGGGGACTGGGGCTGGGGCTGGGGCTGGAGCTGGAGCTGGGGCGCTGGGGCTGGGCTGAGGCTGGGGCTGGGGCTGAAGCTGGGGCTGGGCTGGGGGCTGGGGCTGGGGCTGGGGCTGGGGCTGGAGCTGGAGCTGGGGCGCTGGGGCTGGGCTGAGGCTGGGGCTGGGGCTGGAGCTGGAGCTGGGGCCTGGGGCTGGGGCTGGGGCTGGGGCTGGGGCTGGGGCTGGGGCTGGGGCTGGGGATGGGCTGGGGCTGGGGCTGGGGCTGGGCTGGGGCTGGGCTGGGGCTGGGGATCGGGGCTCGGAGCTCAGGGCGGTAGCCAAGGAGACGGGGAGCGTTGTCAGGCAGCTAGGAAGTGGGGGGCCGTGGCTCCCCTGTGCAGTTCGGGGGGCCTTCGCTCTCGGTCCATTTCCTCTCTCAGCTCCGGGGAGTGGTCAGGGTGCATCTGACAGGCATGACGGATGGGGAGGCCCCACTGGGCTCCGGGCAGGAGGGAGAGCGCCTCCCTGTGGAGGGGTGGCAGCAGGGGGCGGGTTCTGTGGGCAGATTGGGGGGCCACAGAGTGGGGCAGCCCTGGGCGCAGGGTGCTGGAGGGCAGACCGGGAGAGCCGCTGGGCTCCGTGCTCCTGGCAGCCCCCCCGCCTGGCCGGACCCCGCCCGGTGCAGCCGAGACCCAGCCCCCGCCCTGGGCCTGGCCCTCACCCGGCGCGGACCCTGCCTGGGCGCCCCCCCCCCCCCCCGCCCTGGGCCCGGCCCTCACCTGGCGCGGACCCTGCCTGGGCCCCCCCCCCCCCGCCCCCGCCCTGGCCCCCGGCCCCCACCCGGCGCGGCCCCTGCCTGCCCCCCCCCCTCCCGCCCTGGCCCCGGCCCTCACCCGGCGCAGACCCTGCCTGCCCCCCCCCCCCCCCCCCGCCGGAGGGTGTGGGTGCGGGTGGCCCGGACTTCCACCTTAAGGGCTGAGCGGAGCCCGCGGCCCGCCGCCGGTGACAAATACTAATGTCTGAATCAGCGGCGCCCGCGGCCGGCCGCCCATGTTCTCTGCTGAAATGTCACCTGTTCCTATCTAGCGATTTGCATAATGCAAAGCTTCTCACTCGTAAAATACAGATTAAGAGGGGAGCAGAGTCATTCCGGAACCAGAGAGCCATTTCCCGGCTCCCTCCGAGGGAGGCCGCTTAACCCCGTCCCTGCCGTCCGCCTGCTGCCCGCCCGCCGCCCGCCCGCCTGCCTGTCCCCAGCCCAGGGCTGCGGCTCAGCCGGACCTCAGGCAGCCGCCCCGCAGCCGGGTCAGGGCCTCCCCCTGCAACCGGGTCAGGGCCTCCCCCCTCAGCCTCCCCCTGAGCCTCCCCCTCAGCCTCCTCCGCAGCCTCCCCAGCAGCCTCCCCCCCCAGCCTCCCCCTCAGCCTCCCCGGGCCCTCCCCCGCAGCCTCCCCCGCAGCCTCCCCCGCAGCCTCCCCCCGCAGCCTCCCCCACAGCCTACCCCCTCAGCCTCCCCCCTCAGCCTCCCCCCTCAGCCTCCCCCGCAGCCTCCCCCTCAGCCTCACCCACAGCCTCCCCCCTCAGCCTCACCCACAGCCTCCCCCTGCAACCGGGTCAGGGCCCCCCCCCTCAGCCTCCCCCTGAGCCTCCCCCTCAGCCTCCTCCGCAGCCTCCCCAGCAGCCTCCCCCCCCAGCCTCCCCCTCAGCCTCCCCCCTCAGCCTCACCCACAGCCTCCCCCCTCAGCCTCCCCCACAGCCTCCCCCGCAGCCAGGTCAGGGCCTCCCCCCGCCCCTCAGCCTCCCCGCCTCCCCCCCTCCCCCCTCAGCCTCACCCACAGCCTCCCCCGCAGCCCCTCAGCCTCCCCCCGCAGCCTCCCCCGCAGCCTCCCCCTCAGCCTCCCCCCTCAGCCTCACCCACAGCCTCCCCCCCTCACCCACAGCCTCCCCCTCAGCCTCACCCACAGCCTCCCCCCGCCGGTACCCCGCAGCCTCCCCCACAGCCTACCCCCTCAGCCTCCCCCCCCCCCGCAGCCAGGTCAGGGGCCTCACCAGCCTCAGGTCCACCCGCCTCCTGGAGGCCGCTGGCGAGAGGGACTTCTGTTCCCCAGCCCTGAGTTTGGGGTGAGCGGGCCCCGCACCCGGAGGGAAATGGGGGGGCAGGCGCTGCGGGCGGCTCCTCATCTGGCTGCGGTGCCTTCACGGTTCAAGGTGCCCTTGGGCTTGGGGGGCCCCACGCCAGGGGAGCCCGGGGTCTGAGCCACGCGGTCCCTCCGTTCAGCTGAGCGAGGGGCTGGCTGGTCCCCCCAAGGTGTGGGTGCTGGCTCCGGTGGGCGCTGACCCAGCAGGGGCTCGGCGGCTTGGCCTGACTCCCCGGCCACACTCAGCGCATCCCTGGGTGCCCCACGCCCAGGTGGCCTCCTGCCCATTCCCGCCTGGGCCCGCCCTCCTGGGGCAGGAGCCCCACGGCGGCCTGGGCTGTGATGGGCGGGTGCTGTGAAGCTGGGGCAGAGGGGGAGGGGTGGGGGTGGGGGACCAGGGCGGGTCAGAGGGGAGGGGAAGACTGAGGCTAAGCCGCTACAGGCTGGACCAGCTGTAACCGGGAATGGGGGCGGCTGGGGCCCAGAGGGTGGACCCATCACAGGGAGGGGCTGGCCTGCTCACAGCCTTCCCACAGCACAGATGGGGGACAATAGCAGCTGGTTACCTGGGCGGCTGGTTACCTGGGCGGCTGGTTGTCTGGGCGGCTGGTTGTCTGGGTGGCTGGTTGTCTGGGTGGCTGGTTGTCTGGGCGGCTGGTTACCTGGGTGGCTGGTTACCAGGGTGGCTGGTTGTCTGGATGGCTGGTTACCTGGGTGGCTGGTTACCTGGGCGGCTGGTTGTCTGGATGGCTGGTTACCTGGGTGGCTGGTTACCAGGGTGGCTGGTTGTCTGGGTGGCTGGTTGTCTGGGTGGCTGGTTGTCTGGGTGGCTGGTTGTCTGGGCGGCTGGTTGTCTGGGTGGCTGGTTGTCTGGGTGGCTGGTTACCTGGGTGGCTGGTTACCTGGGCGGCTGGTTGTCTGGATGGCTGGTTACCTGGGTGGCTGGTTACCAGGGTGGCTGGTTGTCTGGGCGGCTGGTTGTCTGGGTGGCTGGTTGTCTGGGTGGCTGGTTGTCTGGGCGGCTGGTTGTCTGGGTGGCTGGTTGTCTGGGTGGCTGGTTACCTGGGTGGCTGGTTACCAGGGTGGCTGGTTACCTGGGTGGCTGGTTACCAGGGTGGCTGGTTACCTGGGTGGCTGGTTACCAGGGTGGCTGGTTGTCTGGATGGCTGGTTACCTGGGCGGCTGGTTACCTGGGCGGCTGGTTGTCTGGATGGCTGGTTACCTGGGTGGCTGGTTACCAGGGTGGCTGGTTACCTGGGCGGCTGGTTGTCTGGGTGGCTGGTTACCTGGGTGGCTGGTTACCAGGGTGGCTGGTTGTCTGGATGGCTGGTTACCTGGGCGGCTGGTTACCTGGGCGGCTGGTTGTCTGGATGGCTGGTTACCTGGGTGGCTGGTTACCAGGGTGGCTGGTTGTCTGGGTGGCTGGTTGTCTGGGTGGCTGGTTACCTGGGAGGCTGATTACCAGGATGGCTGGTTACCTGGTAGCTGGGTTACCTGGGCGGCTGGTTACCTGGGCGGCTGGTTGTCTGGGTGGCTGGTTGTCTGGGCGGCTGGTTGTCTGGGTGGCTGGTTGTCTGGGTGGCTGGTTGTCTGGGCGGCTGGTTGTCTGGGTGGCTGGTTGTCTGGGTGGCTGGTTACCTGGGTGGCTGGTTACCAGGGTGGCTGGTTACCTGGGTGGCTGGTTACCAGGGTGGCTGGTTGTCTGGATGGCTGGTTACCTGGGCGGCTGGTTACCTGGGCGGCTGGTTGTCTGGATGGCTGGTTACCTGGGTGGCTGGTTACCAGGGTGGCTGGTTACCTGGGCGGCTGGTTGTCTGGGTGGCTGGTTACCAGGGTGGCTGGTTGTCTGGATGGCTGGTTACCTGGGCGGCTGGTTACCTGGGCGGCTGGTTGTCTGGATGGCTGGTTACCTGGGTGGCTGGTTACCAGGGTGGCTGGTTGTCTGGGTGGCTGGTTGTCTGGGTGGCTGGTTACCTGGGAGGCTGATTACCAGGATGGCTGGTTACCTGGTAGCTGGGTTACCTGGGCGGCTGGTTACCTGGGCGGCTGGTTGTCTGGGCGGCTGGTTGTCTGGGTGGCTGGTTGTCTGGGTGGCTGGTTGTCTGGGCGGCTGGTTGTCTGGGCGGCTGGTTGTCTGGGTGGCTGGTTGTCTGGGTGGCTGGTTACCTGGGAGGCTGGTTACCTGGGCGGCTGGTTACCTGGGCGGCTGGTTACCTGGGAGGCTGATTACCAGGATGGCTGGTTACCTGGTAGCTGGGTTACCTGGGCGGCTGGTTACCTGGGCGGCTGGTTGTCTGGGCGGTGGTGTGTGGGGGCAGGTGCTCACATCGCACGTGGGGGCGGAGCCTGAGAGATGGAGCCTTGACCGGAGTCTCCACCCACTCTGTCCCGCCCCCGCCTTCCTGGGAAAGGGATGAAGCTTCTGGGGGACACAGGGACCCCAACATGACCCTCCTGCCTGCGGGGGAGTGGCTTCTCCCGAGCTCCCAGCTGGCCACCCGCCACTGTCCGTCCCCTGCCCTCGGTCCGACCGTCCGTCCGTCCGTGGGTCCCCTCACTGACCACGCCCTCAGCGCCCCTCCGTCACTGACCTGGGCGTCGGGCGAGGACCCGCTGCTGCGCCAGCCGCGGCTCTGGGCCGGGACCCGGTGCGGGGCTGGGAGACGGGCTCCGGCAGCGGCCTGGGGGAGAGGGGAGGGGGCGGGAAGGGGGGCTTCTCCGTGGGGGACCCCCTTAGCTCAGCGAGTCCTCCAGGCTGCTCACTGGGCGGCCAGCCTGCACCCTGGTGGCTCCGGCTGGTGGCAGCCCCTCCATTGTCCTCACGGCCGCCCTATGGGGGGGTCTCCTTATGGGGTGGGGTCCCCCTATGGGGTGGGATCTCCCTATGGGGGGTCCCCTATCGGGGGGCAGCGTGGCGTCCTGGCCGTGACAGGTGAGGCGTGGAATGAGTCCCAGGTTTAGCTGATAAGGGCGCGGCGACACTGGGCATGGCAGCCCTAATTGATGAGCTCATTACGCCCGTTATTAGAGAAATTGATTTCAAATAGGCACTCAGGGCGGCGGGGGGGCGGGGGGGGGGCCGGGCGGCGCGGACATACATAATGAGGCAGGTAATTTTATCGTTTGTCTAATGAGAGCCGGCGGCACCGGGGTTACACAGGGTCTGCGTGCGAGGAGGCTCCGGCGTGCCCCCCCGCCCCTAATTAATTAATTAAATAATTAATAACGGCCTCGCCGCCGCCGAGGCGCATCCGGAGGGAGGCCGCCCGCCCCGCCCCCCGGAGCCCGGCCGGGACAGTGCGGCCGAGCGGGCACGGGCGGGCACTGGGCCGGGCCGGGGGCGCCCGTGGGCCGTCCGGCCTGGTTACCCCGGCCCGGCCCTCCGGCCCCGCTCACCGGCTGCCCCGTGCGCAGACCCCCGGGGGCTGCCCGCACGCTGGGCGACACAGAACCCCACGGGCAGACCCCCACGGACTCACCCGCGGTGCACAGGTGGGACACGCACTCCCAGAGGTGGGCACGCAAATACACGGAACCCCACACACAGAGGCTCCCGCCCACACGCCCACACACGGCAGTGCAGGAGCACCCCATGACAGCCCTTCTGGGGTGCCGGGCGGGTGCAGGGCCCCCTCGTCTGTCCCTCCGGGTCGGCACGCCCAGCCTCCCCATCTGCCCATTCACTCCGCCGGCCGCCTCCCCGGCCTCCCGCGGGCATGCCCTGGGCCGGGTCCCGCAGGCCCCACGCCCACACTGCCCTCCCGCTGTGCTCAGAGACCGGCCGCTGGCCTCTCGGTCGGCCGGGCTGTGGTTGGTGAGGAGCGGGGGAGGGGAGGCATGTGAGGTCGGGTCCGAGCCCACCGTGTGCCCTCCTGTCCCAGGACCCCGCCCCTCGACCGGCAGCCCAGCTGTGGGGGCGAGGGCCCAGCCGGTCAGACCCACAGGAGCCCCGGCCGCGGGCCTGGGAGTGGGGTGCTGGGCCTGCCCACATGCACAGAGGTGCCCGGCAGCTCCGCCCGCCCAGCAGGAAGGCAGCCTTGCCGGTGGGAGAACCGGCACCACCATCGCTGGAGCAGGTCCACCTTCCTCTTCTCCACGGAGCCCATCGCCCACGCCCAGGGCAGAATCCCATCTGACAAAAGAGTAGGAATGATTTCAATTGATCTACAGAGAGAGAGAGAGAGAGAGAGAGAAATATCAGTATTTACCTACCCTTTTCTGCTCCAAATGACTTTTCAAAAAATCAGGTGCCCCCCTGGCCGGTGTTGCTCAGTGGATAGAGCATCGGCCCGCAGACCGGAGGGTCCAGGGTTTGATTCCGGTCAAGGGCAGGTGCCTAGTTTGCAGGCCCGATCCCAGCCCTGGTCCCCCGGCCTGGGTCAGGGCGTGCAGGAGGCAGCCAAGCAACGTGCCCCCTCACATGGAAGTTCCTCTCTCTCTCTCTCTCTCTCTCCCTCCCTCTCTCTTTCTCCCTCTCTCTCCCCCCAACCCCCTCTCCTCTCCCTCAGAATCAGGGGGAAAACCATCCTCAGGTGAGAATTCACAACAACAAGCCGGCGCCCACACTTTGTAGGACTTTGGTACCAAGAATTAACTATCAGACGCAGCCTCATCTGGCACCAGGGCCAACGAGATGTTACGCGTTACACCCTGGTCGGCAGACCACGGCTCACGAGCCACAGGCGGCTCTCTGGCCCCTGGAGTGTGGCTCTTCCACAAAATACCCCTCTGACGCCGCCCTCACTTCCCGGGGCCGGCCTGGGTGCGGCCACACCAGCGCCCGGCCCGGTGCCCGCCCTCCGATGGCGCCCGCTCAGACAGACCGAGTGCCTGCAGGCAGAGCCATGCCCGCCCTCCGATGGCACCCGCTCACACAGACCGAGCGCCCGGCCCGGTCCCCGCCCTCCGATGGCGCCCGCTCAGACAGACCGAGTGCCTGCAGGCAGAGCCATGCCCGCCCTCCGATGGCACCCGCTCACACAGACCGAGAGCCCGGCCCGGTCCCCGCCCTCCGATGGCGCCCGCTCAGACAGACTGAGTGCCTGCAGGCAGAGCCATGCCCGCCCTCCGATGGCGCCCGCTCAGACAGACCGAGCGCCCGGCCCGGTCCCCGCCCTCCGATGGCACCCGCTCAGACAGACCGAGTGCCTGCAGGCAGAGCCATGCCCGCCCTCCGATGGCACCCGCTCACACAGACCGAGCGCCCGGCCCGGTGCCCGCCCTCCGATGGCGCCGGCTCAGACAGACCGAGCGCCCGGCCCGGTGCCCGCCCTCCGATGGCGCCCGCTCACACAGACCGAGCGCCCGGCCCGGTGCCCGCCCTCCGATGGCGCCCGCTCAGACAGACCGAGCGCCCGGCCCGGTCCCCGCCCTCCGATGGCGCCCGCTCAGACAGACCGAGCGCCCGGCCCGGTGCCCGCCCTCCGATGGCGCCGCTCAGACAGACCGAGCGCCCGGCCCGGTGCCCGCCCTCCGATGGCGCCGGCTCAGACAGTCCGAGCGCCCGGCCCGGTGCCCGCCCTCCGATGGCGCCCACTCAGACAGACCGAGCTCCCGGCCCGGTGCCCGCCCTCCGATGGCGCCCGCTCAGACAGACCGAGCGCCCGGCCCGGTGCCCGCCCTCCGATGGCGCCCGCTCAGACAGACCGAGCGCCCGGCCCGGTCCCCGCCCTCCGATGGCGCCCGCTCAGACAGACCGAGTGCCTGCAGGCAGAGCCATGCCCGCCCTCCGATGGCACCCGCTCAGACAGACCGAGCGCCCGGCCCGGTGCCCGCCCTCCGATGGCGCCGGCTCAGACAGACCGAGCGCCCGGCCCGGTGCCCGCCCTCCAATGGCACCCGCTCAGACAGACCGAGTGCCTGCAGGCAGAGCCATGCCCGCCCTCCGATGGCACCCGCTCAGACAGACCGAGCGCCCGGCCCGGTGCCCGCCCTCCGATGGCGCCGGCTCAGACAGACCGAGCGCCCGGCCCGGTGCCCGCCCTCCGATGGCGCCCGCTCAGACAGACCGAGCGCCCGGCCCGGTGCCCGCCCTCCGATGGCGCCCGCTCAGACAGACTGAGTGCCTGCAGGCAGAGCCATGCCCGCCCTCCGATGGCACCCGCTCAGACAGACCGAGCGCCCGGCGCGGTGCCCGCCCTCCGATGGCGCCCGCTCAGACAGACCGAGCGCCCACAGGGTCCCCGGAGCTGGAGGGGCGCTGGCCGGGGCGCTGGGGGGCCGGAGGGGCGTGGGCAGAGATGGGCACCTGCTGGCGGGGAAGGGGAGGGGGCGGGGGGAGAGGGAACGGGGTGGCGCTGGGTGGCTGAGGGTGCACGGTGTAGGGCGGGACAGCGGGGAGTCCAGGGGGCCCCGAGGCTCCGGGTGCCACGGAGCCAGCGGGCGACCCCCATGGATGCTTCTCTCTCTCCCTCTCCCTCCCCCTCTGAAATCTATAAAACCACATCTTTAAAAATACATAGAACACAAACATAAAGGGCCCCGTCTCACCTCCGCCCAGCCCCCGGGGCGCCCACCGGGGCCCCTCCCCGTGGGCAGCCCCTCCGTCGGCACCCAGTTTCCCCGCAGGCGCCCCCGGCCACGCCCTCCCGCTAACAAGCTCGAATTCCCTGCCATTTGTGCTGCTTTTAATCCATAGGAAGTCAATCTCGCTCACACATTAGCTTACGTTAGGCTCCCAATGGCCCGGCGCACACTGGTTCCCGCTGTGGGCATTGTGTCCCGGCACGGATTACGCCGGCCGGCGAGTGGGACGCGGGCGCATAAAGGGCTGCGGCTCCGGAGCCTTATCTCGCCGCAGGTCCACTCTCATTGAAACGCGAAAATCCCGCTTAATTGAATTTCTTCCCTCGGAGATGTACACGCTTAGAGACTTTTGCTTCCAATTCAACTCGGGCTCCGCGGTGTTTAAATTTCCAAGCCCATAACGACCTTTATGAAAAAGACCCTGAACATTGTGTTCCGGAGCGGGTGGGCGGGCGGCGGCGGCGAGACGTCCATGTTCCTGGGTGCTACCTCGGCTCCCCGCCTCCCCGCCCGCCACCCGTTAATGGACCTCCAGCCCTGAGGCCAGAGCTCGGCGGCTGGGTGCCCCCCAGTCCCCTCTGACCACAGCCCCCCATCTTAGCCCACCTGGGCTGAGCCCCTGGGTGCCGGGGGCCTGGTGGGTCCGGGACTCGGAGTCGGGAAGCTCCCCTGACCTGTGACCCCAGTCGTCCCCCAGGGAGCTCCCCTCGGCTCCCTCCCAGCCTCAGTTTCCCGTCCGCACCCATCCTGCTCCCCACCAGCTGGCTGAGGCCCCTCAGCCTCCAGGCCTGGGGCTCCCCGGGGGCTGGGGTGGCCCCAGAGAGCAGCCCCCGGCTGCTGTGGACGCTCTGGGGGTGCCGGGCCCCTGCCGCCCGCCTGGCCTCTGCCCTCTCCCGGACACCCCGGGCTGGCCGCCGGCCTGGCCCCTGCGTGTCAGGCGCTGCCCAGGGCGGCCCGTCTCCCCGAGTCACGGAGACGGGGGAGGAAGGTCAGACAGAGCGGCCTCACACCCACGGCTCCCGAGCGTGTGCAGGCGCCACAACCATGGCCACCCCCCCACCCCCCGACGGAGCCAGCAGGCCTTCGCCTTCGCCAGCAGCTGCCTCTGGCCGAGGCGGGGCCGCACCTCGCCATGGCTGCCGGGCCTCAGGGCCGGGTGAGCGGCTCCTCGGCTGGGACCCCCGGGTTCTCAGAGCTCCGCTGGCTTAGGGACGTGGCTGACGTGGCTTTGGGGACGTGGCTGACGTGGCTTTGGGGACGTGGCTGACGTGGCTTTGGGGACGTGGCTGACGTGGCTTTGGGGACATGGCTTAGGGATGTGGCTTAGGGACGGGCCGGGGAGAGCCGGGGGGGGGGGCAGACGGGGGAGAGCCGGGGGGGCAGACGGGGGAGAGCCGGGGGGGCAGACGGGGAGAGCCGGGGGGGCGGACGGGGGAGAGCCGGGGGGGGGGGACGGGGAGAGCCGGGGGGGGCAGACGGGGAGAGCCGGGGGGGCAGACGGGGGAGAGCCGGGGGGCAGACGGGAGAGCCGGGGGGGCGGACGGGGGAGAGCCGGGGGGGCGGACGGGGAGAGCCGGGGGGCGGACGGGGAGAGCCGGGGGGGGGCGGACGGGGAGAGCCGGGGGGGGCGGACGGGGAGAGCCGGGAGGGCGGACGGGGAGAGCCGGGAGGGCGGACGGGGAGAGCCGGGGGGGCGGACTGGGAGAGCCGGGGGGGGGGCGGACGGGGAGAGCCGGGGGGACAGAGGTCACCAGCCTGGCTGACCCTGTGGCTCTGGGTGTCCCTTAGGGGCCAGCACCCCATGGGGTCAGGGCTAGCTGGGCTTTCACCCTCTCTTCTCCCCGGGGAGGGGAATGGTAAGATCTGGGTGCAGCCGGCTGCCTGAGGAGCCCCCAGCGGACAGGCTGCCACTCGGAGGCGCCATCGGGGCCCCGGTGGCCGGGACGCGGGCTGGGGGCTGGACACAGCATTGAGGCTGCCCAAAGCCGGTGAGCGCGGGTGCTGGGCCGGCCCTCAGCCTTTTGGGAGCCAGACCGCCAGGCTACTGTCTGTGGGGACCCAGAGGAGGGACCCCTAACCGATCGGGGCGGGGAGTGAGGTGGGTGGGCCTCAGCTGGGGCTGAAGGGCAGGCGCTGGCCAGGCGGCTCCACCATCCTCCGCTGTCCCCGCGAGTCCCCGCCCACTTGCCGTGCGGGACAGCGGGCCGCCGGGTGCGGGGTGCGGGCCGAGGGCGGGCGCTCCCAGCGCCCCATGTGGGTGCCGGGCGAGGCGGGGCTGGGGCACCCGGGACTCGGATTCCTCATCTGGCAAAGGCAGGTTAGAGTGTCTGTTCATATATATATACATTTTATTGATTTCAGAGAGGAAGGAAGAGGGAGAGGAGAGAAACATCCCCGAGGAGAGAGTCATGGATCGGCTGCCTCCTGCTCGCCCCGGAGTCTAACGGTGACCTCCCGGTTCACAGATGGACGCTCAGCCCTGAGCCTCGCCGGCCGGCGGGCACGCCCTGTTCTCGGGCTGTTTTCACGGTCAATGGGCGGAACGGGCGTGAGGCCGTGGGGGTGAGCGATCGTGTGTGTCACCCCCACGCTCAGCCACGGCGCCGGCAGAGGTGGGGGGCGGGGACCCCGTCTGTGTGTGAGAGCCGCCCCAAGCGCAGGGGCAGGGACAGCCAGGCCTCCAACCCTCCCAGCAGCGACCCTCCCGAGGCGGCGGCGGGAACAAAGGAGGGACGTCCGCGGGGCACGGCCTCCGCGGCTCCGGCTCCGGGGGCAGGGCCTCGGCGGCGGCGGCATCGTGGCTGCGGCCGCCGGGCCACCGCGGGCGCGGCCCCCGGGCGCCGGGCCGCGCAGCCTGACGGGCCTGAGCGGGCGCCGAGCTAATCGAAGCTGAAAAGGTGGAATCAGCGTGCGTCGCATCCTCTTGCGGCCTTCATCAATCCCGCTAACTGGCTGTGAGCCGCCCGGCCGCGCGGGAGGGAAATTAATACGGAGGACATCTGAGGCCCGCCGGCCGCGGCGCCCCGGGCGCGGTGAGGGCCCGGCCCGGCCCGGCCAGGGCACCGGCCGCCGGGCCCCCGGGCCCCCCCCGCCCCCCCCGCCCCGCCTCAATTCAATTGCCGCCCATGCATATTCAGGCCGGGCGCGCGCGGGGCGAGGAGGCGGTATTTACCCGGTAATAAGTTTCACTGGCGTCGTGTGAAAACAATCGCCCGTCACATTTGTCCCTGTCAGATCACATTATCCACAAATGAAGTCCACAAAGTATCAATTCAATCCCGGCGCGGCCGCCGGCCCGGGCGCGGCGAGGCAATCAGGGGCCCGCGGGCGGCGAGACGCTCTCCATTTCACCCCCCGCGCGCGCGTCTGTTCCTGGGAATCCGTTCTCCACGCCCGGCCGCGAGGGCGAGGGCGAGGGCCAGGCGGGGGCCAGGCGGGGCGGGGGCCGCGAGGGCGAGGGCGAGGGCCAGGCCGGGGCCGGGCGGGGCGGGGGCCGCGAGGGCGAGGGCGAGGGCCAGGGGGGGGGGCGGGGCGGGGCGGGGGCCGCGAGGGCGAGGGCGAGGGCCAGGCCGGGGGGGGGGGGCGGGGGCCGCGAGGGCGAGGGCGAGGGCCAGGGCCAGGGCGGGGCCAGGGCGGGGGCCGCGAGGGCGAGGGCGAGGGCGAGGCCGGGGCCGGGGCGGGGCGGGGGCCGCGAGGGCGAGGGCGAGGGCGAGGGCCGGGGCCGGGCCAGGGCGGGGACGGGGGGGGGGTCCCCCCCTGCGACTGTGGCCTCCGCCCCGGGGCCGGCCTCCTCTGCCCGGGGCGGCCCCGCTCACAGGGGGGCTGGGGCCTTCCAGGGCGGGGCCAGGGCGGGGGCCCCTGCAGCCCCAGGCGGGGGCGGGGCGGGGGACCACCCTGGGGCCGGGGAGGGGGCCAGCCAGAGGGGGCCTGGGTCCCCCCCTTCCTGCCCCCAACCCCCCCTCCTCCCCCTCCCGCCCCCCAATCCGCTGGCCCCTTCCAGGGGACGGGCACCCTCCCCCCTGCAGCCCCCCATCTGGTTCCACCCTCCTGACCACCCTGGGGACCGGGGAGGGATGCAGCCCACCAGAGGCCCCATCCCGCCCCTTCCTGCCCCCGACCCCTCCCTGCCCCCCAATCCCTTCTGCCCCCCAATCCCTCCCTTCCCCCCAATCCCTCCTGCCCCCCAACCCCTCCCTGCCCCCCCAATCCCTTCCTGGCCTCCAGCCTGGACTGCCCCCTCTGTCCCGGCCGCCCCTCTCCCCCAGCCCCTGCCTCCCCGGAGACCCCTCAAGGCCACTGGACCCAGGGCCCCAACCCAGCCATCTCCTGCCCTTCCCGCCTCTGAGGAGATTGACAGCCGCGCCCCCAGCCCGGCCGATGGGGGCTCCTGGGGCTCAGGGCGGAGGCTGGTCTGCCGGCCTCACTCCAACCGTCCACAGGGCAGGCCAGACGCTGCCCCACCGCCCGGCTGCCCCTGTGTGTCTGGCCAGGAGGCAGCCCCCTGTGACCGCCACACGCCTGGCCTCCAGCCGGGCTCCGCCCCATGGGCTGGGCCTGGGCCTCGAACTAGCCCAGGGGCTGAAGTCACTGCCTGGGTCCGAGCTGTCTGAGGGCGGGGCCAGGAGGGGCGGGGCCAGGAGGGGCAGGAGGGGCGGGGCCATGAGGGGCAGGAGGGGGCGGGGCCATGAGGGGCAGGAGGGCGGGGCCATGAGGGGTGGGGGCATGAGAGGGCGGGGCCATGAGGGCCAGGAGGGCGGGGCCAGGAGAGGGCGGGGCTCCTGCGTGGCCTCCCGGGGCTCCCTGCACACACAGCCCCGCCCCCAGCACACACCCTCCCCCTCACGGGGCGCTGCTCCAGGGGACCCTGTGCTCCAGGGTGTGCGATGCGGGTGGACAAACAGGAGCTTCCAGGCTCCGAGGAGGGGCTTCCTCACTCTGGGTGCCCGCGGGCCTGGGTGCGCAGCCCCGCCCCACAGCCTGGCCCGGGCTCCGCGGGGGCGGGTGGGGGTGGGGGGGCCTCGCTTGGGGTGCCCGCGGGCCTGGGTGCGCAGCCCGCCCCATGAGAGTCCCCAGGACACGGAAGCGTGAGGAACGGGGCGCCAGGGCCGTGTCTGGGGGAGCCTCCGGGAGCCCCAGTGTGTACCCGCGTGCTGGCCGGTTAGACCGGCTGGTGAGCCGGTGGTCTGGCTGGGCTGGCCGGCCGGCGCGCTCAGGGGACAGCCCGGGCCGTGGCCGTGGCTGCCCCGCCCTCCGCCGCCTCCTGTTGGGGCCCCCGGGCGGAGTGTCCCGGCGGCCCGGGGCTGGGAGGCTGGCGGCGCTGTCCTGCCTCCGGCGGCCACGCCGTCACCGGCGTGTGATGTATGGGTCCGGCCACGCGGCGTGCGTGAGGGACCTAATGGGTTTGGAGTTATTGCGGGTGAAGCACGGCGCTCGGAGCGTGGTCCTGGCAGTTTCATTTACGGCTGAAAAATCGCAGCGCGCTCTGCCGACCCGAGGACAGGGGGCCCGGACTCCGGCCCCGGAGCGGACGGCCCGCCTGCGCCCGGGCCTGTCTCTTCCTGCGAATAAAGCTCGCCCCTCCCCGAGGAGCTCAGCCCAGCCGCGTGGCTCCCTGGTGGTGAGCGCCGGCCCAGGAGCCAGGAGCTGGGAGCCGGGAGCCAGGAGCTGGGAGCCGGGAGCCAGGAGCCGGGAGGTCACGGTTCCGGTCCTGGCCAGGCACATGCCCTGGCTGCAGCTCCATCCTCCCCGTCCCCCCTGGTCCTCCCCGTCCCCCCTGGTCCTCCCCGTCCCCGCTGGTCCTCCCCGTCCCCGCTGGTCCTCCCCGTCCCCCCTGGTCCTCCCTGTCCCGGCTGGTCCTCCCCGCCCCAGCTGGTCCTCCCCGTCCCCGCTGGTCCTCCTCGTCCCCCCTGGTCCCCCTCGTCCCCCCTGGTCCTCCCTGTCCCCGCTGGTCCTCCCCGTCCCCCCTGGTCCTCCCCATCCCCCCTGTCCCCCCCCGTCCCCCCTGGTCCTCCCCTGTCCCCGCTGGTCCTCCCCGTCCCCGCTGGTCCTCCCCGTCCCCGCTGGTCCTCCCTGTCCCCGCTGATCCTCCCCGCCCCAGCTGGTCCTCCCCATCCCCCCTGGTCCCCCCCGTCCCCCCTGGTCCTCCCTGTCCCCGCTGGTCCTCCCCGTCCCCCCTGGTCCTCCCCGTCCCCGCTGATCCCCCCCGTCCCCCTGGTCCTCCCTGTCCCCGCTGGTCCTCCCCGTCCCCCCTGGTCCTCCCCGTCCCCCTGGTCCTCCCCATCCCTCCTGGTCCACCCTGTCCCCCCTGGTCCTCCCCATCCCCGCTGGTCCTCCCCGTCCCCCCTGGTCCTCCCCGTCCCGACAGGGGGCCCGGGCCAGACACGGGGAGGTGGCGGCGTGTCGAACCAGCTTAGCACCGGGCGTGCGAGCCGCCGCAGAGAGAGACTTATCTGTAATTAAAATCACGCCCCCGTTTTAGCCTGTTTGCGAGGGGAAGGAGTCCTGCGGGAAGTGAATGGGTTCCGTGGGGCCGGCGTTTAACGCAGAGTAAATCCCCCCGGGCGGCGCCGGCGGCTGTGCCAGTGCGGGCCCGGAACCTGCCGCGGGCCGCTCCTCCGCTCCGCGTTAGCATCGGGCGGCCAGGCGACGCTCCTGCGCGGAGGGCGGCCTCCGTCACCGCCTCGGGCTCGGGGCCATCACACGTCTCCACGGGAGAGCCGCCCCGGACGGTGGCCACGGGCCTGGCCACGGCCACGCCCGGCCGGCGAGCGCCGGTGATTGAGGCCGGGGATGGTTAATGGAGGAGCCGCGGATGGTGGCCTGGGGCCTCCGCCCCCAGGGCGGGCCCGTGGCCACGTCTGCCTAACCTGCCGGCTCCTCTCCAGCCGCTGCCGCTCGGCCCGCTGGGATGGGACGTTTTCCTGGTATTGATAGCAATTAGGAGCGAAAAGAACCAGCAGATAAGGGGTTTGGGGGGGAGGGGAGCGGTCCCCACTTCCTGTCCGTGTCGCTGGGCCGACTAGAGCCCTCATCCTCTCGTCCCCATGGGAGGTCCCAGCGAGAGCCCACTGCCCACACCCACATCGACATTGACACTGCGACCAAAACCAGAACCACCACCCACACCCACATCGACACCGACATCGACATCGACATCGACACTGTGACCAAAACCAGAACCACCGCCCACACCCACACCCACATCGACATCGACACTGTGACCAGAACCAGAACCACCGCCCACACCCACATCGACACCCACATCGACATCGACACTGTGACCAGAACCAGAACCACCGCCCACACCCACACCCACATCGACATCGACACTGTGACCAAAACCAGAACCACTGCCCACACCCACACCCACATCGACATCGACACTGTGACCAAAACCAGAACCACCGCCCACACCCACATCGACACCGACACTGTGACCAGAACCAGAACCACCGCCCACACCCACACCCACATCGACATCGACACTGTGACCAGAACCAGAACCACCGCCCACACCCACACCCACATCGACATCGACACTGAGACCAGAACCAGAACCACCGCCCACACCCACATCGACACCCACATCGACATCGACACTGTGACCAAAACCAGAACCACCGCCCACACCCACATCGACACCCACATCGACATCGACACTGTGACCAAAACCAGAACCACCGCCCACACCCACATCGACACCCACATCGACATCGACACTGTGACCAAAACCAGAACCACCGCCCACACCCACATCGACACCCACATCGACACTGTGACCAAAACCAGAACCACCGCCCACACCCACATCGACACCGACACCGACACTGCGACCAAAACCAGAACCACCGCCCACACCCACACCCACATCGACACTGCGACCAAAACCAGAACCACCGCCCACACCCACACCCACATCGACACTGCGACCAAAACCAGAACCACCACCCACACCCACATCAACACCGACACTGTGACCAAAACCAGAACCACCGTCGCTCAGAACCGCCTGAACGCTGGACGATGGAAGTCCTGCAGCCAGAGAAGCAGAGAAGAACGCACATCGAGACTGGGAGGAGGGATGGAGGAGGGGGACAGGCTGGTCCAACACCCACGCGTGGCATTTAAAATATATAGATAGATAGATAGATAGATAGATAGATATAGATATATAAAATTGACTTTTACAGAGAGGAAAGGAGAAGAGAGAGAGTTAGAAACATCGATAAGAGAGAAACATCGATCAGCTGCCTCCTGCACCCCCTGTACTGAGGATGTGCCCGCAACCAAGGTACATTCCTTTGACCAGAATCGAACCCGGGACCCTTCGGTCCTCTATCCATTGAGCCACACCGGCCAGGGCACATGTGCCATTGTTTAATTGGGAGGGAGATCTCCATGGCCTCCTGTGAGAAGCAGAGGTCCCAGCCGCACACCAGCCCCCAGCCCAGGGTCCCAGAGCTGGGAAGAGAAGGCCCCATAACTCTGGTCTATAAAAACCAGCGGGGACCATGGCTGAGTGGCACAGAGGGCTACCGGAGTCCCAGGCAGTTCCTCTTAAAGGGCCGGCACACAAACGTGCTTGGACTTGCTTCCTCTGGGCTCCAGCGCTGGGGCGGTGGCTTTGGGGAAATCCAGGGACCTACGGGGAGGAACTGGACTGAGATCGGGCAGGAACTCCGGGGTGGCCTTGGAGGGACCTGGCTCACACTGTTGGCTCAGCCTGGTGTGGATTTCCTGAGGCTGTTTGCACATCCACACACTTCTTGCAGGTACTTTTCCATATGAATGACCTGCCCTGGCTCAGGCTTCAGACTTTGCTGAAATCTCTTAAACGAACAAACAGATTTCTGAAACAAGCAGCAGCTGGAGTCAGCCTGCCCCAAACCTACCCATAAAAGGCCCAGGACCCGACACTAGCACCAGCCTGCCTTGCTTCACCGCTGGGCCTGGCCTGGGCACTTCCAAGCCCAATACTAATAACAAAGAGCAGCCATCCGCAGATCTCTCTGTGGCTCTTGCCAGGTGGCCCCAGGCAGTGGCTGACTGCACCTCCAGACCCAGTACACCTGGCGGACAGCTTCAGACCATGCCAACTGTACACATCCACCAGCGACACAGTCCAGGGCAGACTCAGTGAGCACCAAAGCCCCACTGAAGCAAGCCCTGCCCCATAGGGGTGTCTCCTACACAGCAGCTCTCCCATGGAAGTTGCAGCCTGGTCCTCACAGTCAGTTTGCCTGGAGGTCAACTCCTCCCAGTGACACCAACAGCAATCAAGGCTCAACTACAACAAGACTGAGCTCACAGCCCACACAGGGGCACACCTAACGTGTCCACTCAGGTGACTGGGGGGGCTGAGCCACTGGGCCCTACTCCACAAGGCCACTCTGCCAATCCCAGGAGACACAGCAACAAACACGGGGAAGCAGCCAAAATGCAGAGACAAAGAAACATGTCACAAATGAAAGCAATGGAAGCAAGCAAAGTGCTGGATACAGAGTTCGAAGCAATGGTTATAAGGCTACCGGAGGATCTTAATGAGAGCGTCCAGGGACTTAATGAGAGCGTCAAGGGAATTAATGAGACTCCTTTGAAAGATCTTAGTGAGAATGCCAAAGACATGAAAAAGGACCAGTCAGGACTTTTTATCAGCGTACACTAACTGAAATAAAGAATCATTTCCAGGGAGTCAACAGCAGAGAAGAGGATTCTGAGAATCAAACCAACGACTTGGAATATAATGAAGCAAAAAACAAAAACAAAAAATTAACAAAAAAACAAACAAAAACCAATTGCCCAACCATCATGGCTCAGTCTTTGAGCGTTGACCTATGACCCAGGAGATCATAGTTCAATTCCCGGTTAGGGCACATGCCCAGATTGTGGGCTTGATCCCCAGTGTGGGCGTGCAGGAGGCAGACAATCAATGATTCTGTCTCATCACCGATGTGTCTGTCTCTCCGGGGTGGCCGTGGGCGTGGGCACGCCGGCTCCTGCTGGGGCCCTCAGCGAGGGGTGCATCGGGGGTGGAAGCCCTCACCTGTCGGGCCTGACCCAGCCACCCCCCCCGCCCGCTCTCCCCGGCCACCTTGCAGCCGGGCGGCAGGCCCGAGCCTGGGTGCCGGGGGTCATGTGGGTCCCCCGTCTGCGGATGAATCAGGCGGGGGGCGGTGGGGAGGCGGCGGGGGAGTGTGGGAGGACAGGGCCCGGTGCCGGCCCGTGTTAACTTTTAATTTAAAGTCTCTGGCGGAGCACAATGAGCTTCGGACACACCGATATTAAAAATTAAATTTCCGAGTTCATTATCGGATAATTAGAACCAAATAACATCTTCACGGAGCGGCCGCCCACCCCGAGCGAGTCAGTTCCAGTTAAGATTCCATTAGGCGGCGCGGGCAGCACGTAATGGACCGTAACATTTAATTTGGGGTGATCTCCTGACGAGCGGCCGCACAGAGCCGGCGGCGAGGCCGGGGCATGGCGGGGCTTCCTCCTCTCTGCTCGGCCGCGGGGTCTAAGTCAGAGCTGACCGTGTGGCCCCTGGAATCACAAAGACCCCCTTTCACCCTGACCGGCGTGGCTCAGTGGATGGAGCGTCGGCCTGCAGACTGAAGGGTCCCGGGTTCGATTCTGGTCAAGGGCATGTACCTTGGTTGCAGGCACATCCCCAGTAGAAGGCGTGCAGGAGGCAGCTGATCGATGTTTCTCTCTCACCGATGTTTCTAACTCTCTATCCCTCTCTCTTCCTCTCTGTAAAAATCAATAAAAATATATTTTAAAAAAAAATTAAATTTAAAAAGATCCCCCCTGGGAGCCGCTCTGCGGGGAGGAAGGGGAGGGGGAGGCCGGTCCGGTCGGTGGCTCATTTGCATGCGGGTCATCGGTCATCACCTCAGGACGGTGCGCTGGGTGAGCGGCCGCCACCCTCCTTCCGCCCTCCCAGCCCAGCAGCCGGTCCGCCCGGGAGGAGCCGGGCTGCTGAGAATCAGAGGCTTCGGAGGCCCTGGCGGCGAGGCGGGCAGCGTCAGGCTGGGGACCCGGGGGGGCGGGGGGCCGAGCCCGGTGGTGGGAGGGAAGGGGGCCCAGGCACCCCCGCTCCCCCTCGCCGGCCAGTCGCCGTGGCTCGGTGGGCAGAGGCCCCGCCTGCCGCCCGGAGCGTCTGAAATTAATTCTTGTTTCCGGGCAGCGCGGTGACCCGCTCGGCCGGCCGGCTCCCGGCGGCGGCTCTTATCTCGCCGGCAGCCTCATTTGTTACCGGGGAGCCCCCCCCCGCCCCCGCCATCCCCGGCGCCCGCCGCCCCTAATGAAGCGCATTACGGAGCCGCTGCTGACCCGCCGGGATCGGTGTGTACGCGCCTATTGCTACACGTGTAATTGTATAATTGATTTTAGAATTCACTCTGTGCCCACACACAGCGGAAGCGGCCACGAGGGGGAGAAATATAATTAATATGTCGCCTCCGCGCTGGCCCCGGGGAGAGGCCCTGCCCAGGCTGCCCCCCAGCTGTCTGCCCCGTGGCCCGGGCCTGAGGGCACCCGGCCGCCCCGGGGCCGAGGGGTCGGAGGGCAGGCGCCTGGGCCCTCCCAGCCTGAGGGCCCGAGAGGGCCTCTCTGAGCCACAGCCCTGCGGGCAGCCCTGACCCCCAGCCCCGGGATTCCATTCTGGGGGCACCCAGAGGCCTCCTGCCTGGGTGCTGCCCGAGGGCGGGGAGGGGACAGGGCCCAGGCACGGGCAGCTTCTGAGCCCGTACGGACCCTGGCGGGAGCCTGGCTCAGGGACAGCCGCTCTCCCCGCCCCGCAGACCACGGGGTCTCTGCCGTCACCCGTCACAGGGGCCGGACCCCCGGGCTGCCCCTCAGCCCCGCCTGCCCTGCCGGACCCGCCTCCAGCCCGGGCCTCGGAGCCGGGCGGGTGCCCGGGGAGCGGTGCCGAGGCTGGTCCCCGTGGAGGGGAAGGTGACTGTGGGGCGGGGCTGGCCCGGCTCCACATCGAGGGCCCACGCTCCCCTCAGCACCTGGTTTCCTTGTTTTCTATTGAAATAGTTTTTCCGGCGTGGCTCCGTGGCTGAGCGGCGGCCTAGGAAGCTGGAGGTCACGGTTGGATGCCCAGTCAGGGCACAGCCGGGGTTGCGGCTCGATCCCCGGAAGCGGGCGTGCAGGAGACAGCCGGTCCATGGCTCTCCCCTCACTGGCGCTTCTCTCTCTCCCTCTCCCTTCCTCTCTGACATCAATACAAATGCATTTAAAAAGATAAAGTGACAGTGCGATATTTTCTCACCTCGGAGATCCCCCGAACCCTCCAGCCTCCACCAGGGGTGCCGGCGATGCCACACACCCAGAACGCCCCCCAGCCCCCTCTCCCCCTCGTCACAGGGGCCTGTCACCCCCTGGCGGGCGGGCGGGCGGCGGCAGATGCCTGGACACCACACGGGGAGACACTGACTTGAGGGCCCGCCCGCCGGGGCGTCTGGTGAAGACGCATAAACAAAACCTGTGAGAAAGTCGACACTTAATCACGGAGACGGAGCGCCGCACCAAGAGATTGTGCTGCTTAAAGAATGGGGTGGCGACTTGCAAATATGTTCTTAGAAGCAATTTTATTACAAACTGTCCCATCGGGCAGCGCCTGGGGAGTGATGGGGCGCCCTGCTCATTCCTCAGAGCCGGCTGCCGCGGGTGGAGGGGCCATTTGTTCCCCGGAGCAGGGCGGGCGGTGGCTGCAGAGGGCTCCGGCTGGCCCTTCCAGGCTCTGGGCCCTTCCCAGCTCTGGCCCTTCCAGCTCTGGCCCTTCCCGGCTCTGGGCCCTTCCCGGCTCTGGAACCACCAGCCCCTCCTCCCAGTTCTGAGCCCCACCATCATCACCACCATCATCACCACCATCACCACCACCATCACCACCTTCACCACCATCACCATCATCACCACCATCATCACTACCACCATCACCACCACCATCACCACCATCACCATCACCACCATCATCACCACCACCATCACCACCACCATCACCACCATCACCTTCACCATCACCACCATCACCTTCACCATCATCACCATCACCACCATCACCACCATCACCACCATTACCATCATCACCACCACCACCATCACCATCATCACCATCACCACCATTACCATCATAACCACCATCACCACCATCACCACCATCATCACCACCATCACCACCACCACCATCACCATCATCACCACCATCACCATCACCACCATCACCACCTTCACCACCATCACCACCACCATCACCATCACCACCACCATCACCATCACCACCATCACCATCATCACCACCACCATCACCATCACCACCATCACCACCTTCACCACCATCACCATCACCTTCACCACCATCACCATCACCTTCACCACCATCACCATCACCACCTTCACCACCATCACCATCACCACCATCATCACCACAGTCACCACCATCACCACCATCACCATCATCACCACCATCACCATCACCACCTCCATCGCCATCTTTTCCTCATTGGAAAAGTTCACAGCACTTTTCACGTTTGTTTTCCTAACCAGAAGAGCCAGCCAGAAGAGGACGCCACATGGGCTCAGTGGGTGGAGCCACTTGCTCAGCCCCCTTCCCCTGCTCGTAGCTGGCAGACTCAGCTGGAGGCCACGCCGGCCTGACCAGCTGCAGCGAAGGCCTCGGGGCTCAGGACTGTCTGCTGGCCGTGTTCCCGGGCGCTCTGCGCTCACGGTGGCTCACGGCGGCTCACGCGAAGGGAACGGTGGGGCGGTGCGCTCAGCGCAGGCGCGGCGTGGGAGGGGGGCTGGCCGGGGCTTCCTCTGGAGCCACAGTCTCCGCCTCCCTAAGGCTCGGCCCTCACCACACTCCTCACGCTGTGGTGACCCCAACCATAAAGTTATTTTCGTTGCTACTTCCTAATGGAATTTTGCTCCTGTTAGGAACGTAGTGTAAATATCTGTGCTTTCGGGTGGTCTTAGGCGGCCCTCCGGTTGAGAACTGCTGTTGTGGAGCCTAAGGCCATCGGAAAACCGGGACCCAGGCTGCAAGCAGGGCGGGAGAGGGGCAGAAGGCCCTGCCCGGGGCGGCGGGGGGCGGGGGGGTTGGCCCAGTGGGGACCAGTGAGCGAGGGGCGGTGGGGGAGGATGCAAAGGTCCCATCACAGCCCCACACTCAGCACCAACCTCCGGTCCAGGTGCTGGCGGCCTGGGGAGTGGTGGCCACCGAGGGCCCCTCTGCTCTGCACCCCTTCTCCCCCCCGCACCATCCCAGAACCCCCCCCCCCCGCACTATCCCAGACCCCCCCCCCCGCACCATCCCAGACCCCCCCTCCCCCCGCACTATCCCAGACCCCCCCCCCCACTATCCCAGACCCCCCCCCCCGCACCATCCCAGACCCCCCCTCCCCCCCGCACCATCCCATACCCCCCCCCGCACTATCCCAGACACCCCCCCCCGCACCATCCCAGACCCCCCCCCTCCCCCCCCCTCCCCCCCCCACCATCCCATACCCCCCGCACTATCCCAGACACCCCCCCCCGCACTATCCCAGACCCCCCCCCCGCACTATCCCAGACCCCCCTCCCCCCGCACTATCCCAGACCCCCCCCCGCACTATCCCAGACCCCCCCCCCCCCGCACCATCCCAGACCCCCCCTCCCCCCCGCACCATCCCATACCCCCCCGCACTATCCCAGACCCCCCCCGCACTATCCCAGACCCCCCCCCGCACTATCCCAGACCCCCCCCGCACTATCCCAGACCCCCCCCCGCACTATCCCAGACCCCCCTCCCCCCCGCACCATCCCAGACCCCCCTCCCCCCCGCACCATCCCAGACCCCCCCCCCCCCGCACCATCCCAGACCCCCCCCCCCCGCACCATCCCAGACCCCCCTCCCCCCCGCACTATCCCAGACCCCCCTCCCCCCGCACTATCCCAGACCCCCCCCCCCCCCGCACCATCCCAGACCCCCCCCCCCCCGCACTATCCCAGACCCCCCTCCCCCCCGCACCATCCCAGACCCCCCTCCCCCCGCACTATCCCAGACCCCCCCCCCCGCACCATCCCAGACCCCCTCCCCCCGCACCATCCCAGACCCCCCCCCCGCACCATCCCAGACCCCCCCCCCCGCACCATCCCAGACCCCCCTCCCCCGCACTATCCCAGACCCCCCCCCCCCCCCGCACCATCCCAGACCCCCCCTCCCCCCGCACTATCCCAGACCCCCCTCCCCCCGCACTATCCCAGACCCCCCTCCCCCCCCGCACTATCCCAGACCCCCCTCCCCCCGCACTATCCCAGACCCCCCCCCCCCGCACTATCCCAGACCCCCCTCCCCCCCGCACCATCCCAGACCCCGCGGCCTCCTGGGAGATGGTCTGGGGTCATGGTATCCAGCTCCCCCAGCCCCCAGGCCTGAGTAGGAGAGAGGGACTCGCCGCGTCCCCTTTAGCTGGCCGTTAACGGATAACACTTAATTAACCCGCCCGGGAGGGAGATCAGACCGCTATTGACGCCCTTATCCCAATTAACCGCCCGCCAGAGGGCCGGGCGGCAAGGTCCCCTGGCTCCGGGCCCTGCGCCCACCCGTGCCCGCCGCCGAGGCCCTGCCCGCCGCCGAGGCCCTGCCCATGTGGCCCCCGCCCGTGCCAGCCGCCCGGGGCCCTGCCCGCCGCCGAGGCCCTGCCCGCCGCCGAGGCCCTGCCCGCTGCCCGAGGCCCTGCCCGCCGCCGAGGCCCTGCCCGCCCCGGGGCCCTGCCCGCCCTGGGGCCCTGCCCGCCCCGGGGCCCTGCCCGCCTGTGCCCGCCTCCCTGTGGGCTCCGCTCGGGATTCCACGCTGTGAGGACCCCCGGCGATCACACCGCCATTAGAGGAGCCGCTTGCTTGCAATTAACTGCTTTATTTAGGGCATTTTCTCCCTTCAGAGAGCAATTACATTTCCGCAGTCTTTGGAAAAGCAAATGACCTGGAGCAAGACACCCTATAAATCAGCTCGGTGGGCGGGTCCCTCTGGCAGGTGCCGCGGGGAGGCAGGGGGGCTGCAGAGCCGCCCCTGAGCCTGCCTGGCTCGCCCCCACCGGTGTGGGGGGGTCACAGGTCCCGGATCGGCCTGGGAGGGAGGACCCCGGAGGCCTCGGCACCCGTCGGTTCCCCAGCCCGTTCGGAGCATCCAACACGGGGACCCACCCCCCCTCCCTCTGCTCGTCTTCCCTCCTCCCTCCCCTCCCCCTTCTCCCCTTCCCGCCCTCCCACCCTCCTGCCCCTCCATGCCTCCCTCCCTCCCCTCCCACTCCCAGCTCTCTGCCTCCTTCCTCTGCGCTGCCACCCACCGCTAATGGTCTCGGGCCCCGAGGAGCGCTGGCCCAGGGGGACTGGGCGGCCCGGGCCACTCACCGGCCCGGACGTGTGGTCTGACCCCCTCCACCTGAGCGTCAGGAGAGCAGGTCCCCACAGGCAGAGGCTGGGGCTGGGCGGGGCGAGGACGGGGCCGGGCTGGGACCAGGATGTGGGGGTCACACAGCCTGAGCGTGTGCGGGTCATCACCGAAGCGCGGGCTTTGAAACGGCGCGGTGCATGTTGCATGAATTATATCCCAATTTTTTAAAACAGGGAGAACAAGTTCTCTAACAGCGTAATCCCAAGAAGACAAACAACCCAATTAAAACGGGCAGAGGCCTGGAGCGGACTCTTTTTATTTTTCACCACGGAGGACGCAGAGCTGCATACCATGGCTGGCTCCGGGAGAGGCAGGGGAAGGCCAGGCGGTGCCGGGGCCCACGGAGGAGACGGAGCGGGTGCCGGGAGGACGCCCGGGCCCAGGACACCGGGCGACGGAGGCTCCCTCCCAGCCTCAGTCCCCCGCCTGTGAAATGGGCCCACGCTCCGCTCTGCTCCCACCCAGCAGCTGCCCGGGGCCGGGTCCCGGGGGCGGCACAGGCTCGGCCCCCGCCGTCCCCCCCCCCCCGTCAGAGGGAGCCTGAGGCCTCAGTGGAGTCCCCCCCATCTGCCCAGAGCCCCCTCTCCCCCGCCCGGGGATACGGCGGAGGAGGGGCCGGCTGCGTCCGGGCAGCTGAAGTTCCGGCGGCCGCGGCCGGAGCGAGGACAGACGCCAAGTGTGGAGAATGGGAGTGACAGCCCCAGCTGACGGCTGTGGACGCGGGGCGGGAGGGAAATTTACATTTATATAGAACATTCCGGCCCCAGCGGGCAGACCCTGCGGGCTCCCACCGGAGGCACAGCTGGGAGCCGGCAGGGCTGAGGACAGAGCCCCAGCCACCAGCCCCAGGGGCGGACGGGCACCAGTCCCCCAGTCCCCACCAGTCCCCCCCAGTCCCCCACAGTCCCCTCCAGACCCCCCCAGTCCCCCCCAGACCCCACCAGTCCCCACCAGTCCCCACCAGTCCTCCCCAGTCCCCCCAGTCCCCACCAGTCCTCCCCAGTCCTCCCCAGTCCCCCCCAGTCCCCTCCAGACCCCACCCCAGTCCCCCCCAGTCCCCTCCAGACCCCACCAGTTCCCTCCAGTCCCCACCAGTCCCCACCAGTCCCACCAGTCCCCCCCAGTCCCCTCCAGACCCCACCAGTTCCCTCCAGTCCCCACCAGTCCCCACCAGTCCTCCCCAGTCCTCCCCAGTCCCCCCCAGTCCCCTCCAGACCCCACCCAGTCCCCCCCAGTCCCACCAGTCCCCACCAGTCCCCCCCAGTCCCCACCAGTCCTCCCCCAGTTCTCCCCAGTCCCCCCCAGTCCCCCACAGTCCCCCACAGTCCCTCCCCAGTTCTCCCCAGTCCCCCCCAGTCCCCCCCAGTCCCCCCCAGTTCCCCTCCAGTCCCCCCCAGTCCTCCCCAGTCCCCCCAGTCCCCAGGCTCCCGTGAGCCCTCAGGCCAGCCTCGCCCCACCTGACCCCTGACCCCTGACCCCTGACCCCTGACTGCCCAGGCACCGGCCTCTCGCCGCCTCACCTCCCAGACCCCGGCCCGGGCATGAAGTGCTGCCCCGGCCAGCATGGGCAGGAGAGGACCCCGAGACCCAGGACCCGGGGCCCGGGACCCAGAGGGGCTGCCGTCCGCAGGCCCAGCAGAGAGGCCCGGGGAGAAGCTAGACCCTCCCCACCCGGTCCCACTAGCACCCACCCCACCAGCACCCACCCCACCAGCACCCGACCCCACCAGCACCCACCTCCCACCACACCGATCCCCACCAGCACCAGCACCCGACCCCACCCCACCAGCACCCCCCCACCAGCACCCACCCCACCAGCACCCCACCAGCACCCACACCCGATCCCCACCAGCACCCACCCCACCAGCACCCACCCCACCAGCACCCGATCCGAACCACCCACCAGCACCCACTCCCACCAGCACCCGACCCCACTAGCACCCACCCCACCAGCACCCACCCCACCAGCACCCGACCCCACCAGCACCCACCCCACCAGCACCCGATCCCCACCAGCACCCGATCCCCACCAGCACCCACCCCACCAGCACCCACCCCACCAGCACCCACCCCACCAGCACCCGATCCCCACCAGCACCCGACCCCACCAGCACCCACCCCACCAGCACCCGATCCCCACCAGCACCCACCCCACCAGCACCCGACCCCCACCAGCACCCACCCCACCAGCACCCGATCCCCACCAGCACCCGACGACCACCACAGCACTCCCGATCCCCACCAGCCAACCCCACCCCACCAGCACCCGACCCCACCAGCACCCACCCCACCAGCACCCGATTCCCACCAGCACCCGATCCCCACCAGTACCCGATCCCCACCAGCACCCACCCCACCAGCACCCGACCCCACCAGCACCCAATCCCCACCAGCACACCCACCCACACCAGCACCCACCCCACCAGCACCCGACCCCACCAGCACCCGATCCCCACCAGCACCCACCAGCACCCACCCCACCAGCACCCGACCCCCACCAGCACCCGACCCCCGACCCACCAGCACCCGGACCCCACCAGCACCCGATCCCCACCAGCACCCACCCCACCACCAGCACCCACCCCACCAGCACCCGATCCCCCACCCACCACCCCCCACCCACCAGCACCCGACCCACCAGCACCCAATCCCCACCAACACCCACCCCACCAGCACCCCACCCCACCAGCACCCGACCCCACCAGCACCCGATCCCCACCCACCCACCAGCACCCACCCCACCAGCACCCGACCCCCCACACCAGCACCCGATCCCACCAGCACCCACACCACCAGCACCCGACACCCACCCAACCCCACCAGCAGCATCCGGACCCCACCAGCACCCGATCCCACCAGCACCTCCACCAGCACCCGAACCCCCAACCCACTGGACCACCAGCACCAACCCCACCAGCACCCACCCCACCAGCACCCAATCCCCACCAGCACCCGGACCCCACCAGCACCCACCTCACCAGCACCCGGACCCCACCAGCACCCGACCCCACCAGCACCCGACCCCACCAGCACCCACCCCACCAGCACCCACCCCACCAGCACCCGATCCCCACCAGCACCCGAACCCACCAGCATCCACCCCACCAGCGTGGGGGATGGGGGTGGGGGGTGGGGGGTGGGGGGGTGGGGGGGTGGGAGGTGGGGGATGAGGGCGGAGGGTGGGGGGGGATGGGGTGGGGGTGGCTGGAGGGTGGGGGGTGGGGGTGGGGGTGGGGGTGGAAGGTGGGGGGTGGGGAGTAGGGGGTGGGGGTGGGGGTGGGGGTGAGGATGGGGGTGGGGGTGGGGGGGGTGGGGGTGGAAGGTGGGGGGTGGGGAGTAGGGGGTGGGCGGAGGGGGATGGGGGTGGAGGGTGGGGGGTGGGGAGCAGGGGGTGGGGGTGGGGGTGGGGGTGGGAGGGAGAGGGGAGGGGGGAGTGGGAGGAAGACATGGGTGAGGGAGACGCAGGGATCGGTGCCTCCCGGGCCAGCACCCAGCCTGCAGCCTGTGGGTGTGCGGCTGCTGCTCCGGCCCCTGAGCGGCTGGCCCGGCGATGCGGCTCTGTCCTGGCAGACTGGGCCCCAGCCAGCCCGCAGCCCGCCGGGCGGCCCCCCGAGGGAGCGGGCGAGGCTCAGGACGGCTCCAGACGGGAGACCCCGTCACAGGCCCCCCGGCAGGATTCCCCCCCACACAGGAGGGCCCCCCGCAGGCTGAGCCACAAGGCCCCCCCTCCCGGGCGGAAGCGGAGCCGCAGACCCAGCCTCCGGGCGGTGACACATGACCTCAGAGGTCAAGGCCGAGGTCCTGGAGCCGGAGGAGCTCCTACAGGAAAAAGGAAGAGGGTTCGACCGGAGCCGTGGGCACCCTGCCCGGCCCCCTCGGGCCTGCGCACCCGGCCGCGCCCCTGCCCGCCTCCCCCTCCCCTCCCGGCCGCGCCCCTGCCTCCCCCCTCCCCTCCCGGCTGCGCCCCTGCCCCCCCCTACAGTCCGCCTCCTGCCTCCCCCTCCCCTCCCGGCCGCCGCCCCCCTGCCTCCCCCCCTACAGCCCACCCTCCCCCCTCCCCTCCCGGCCACGCCCCTGCCTCCCCCTCCCCTCCCAGCCGCCCCCCTGCCTCCCCCCCTACAGCCCACCTCCCCCCTCCCCTCCCGGCTGCGCCCCTCTGCCCCCCCCTACAGTCCGCCTCCTGCCTCCCCCTCCCCTCCCGGCCGCCCCCCTGCCTCCCCCACCCTACAGCCCACCTCCCCCCTCCCCTCCCGGCCACCCCCCTGCCTCCCCTCTCCCCTCCCAGCCGCCCCCCTGCCTCCCCCTCCCTTCCCAGCCGCCCCCCTGCCTCCCCCCTCCCTTCCCAGCCGCCTCCCCCTGCCTCCCCCCTCCCCTCCCGGCCACCCCCCCCTGCCTCCCCTCTCCCCTCCCAGCCGCCCCCCTGCCTCCCCCTCCCTCCCAGCCGCCCCCTGCCTCCCCCTCCCTTCCCAGCCGCCCCCTGCCTCCCCCCCTCCCCTTCCCAGCCGCCCCCTGCCTCCCCCCTCCCCTCCCGGCTGCCCCCCCTGCCTCCCTGCCCCCCCTACAGCCCTCCTCCCCCTTCCCCTCCCGGCCACCCCCCTGCCTCCCCCCTCCCGTCCCCAGCTGCCCCCTGCCTCCCCCCTCCCCTCCCGGCCGCCCCCCTGCCTCCCCCCTCCCCTCCCGGCCGCCCCCCTGCCTCCCCCCTCCCCTCCCGCCGCCCCCCTGCCTCCCCCCTCCCCTCCCGGCCGCCCCCCCTGCCTCCCCCCTCCCCTCCCGGCCGCCCCCCTGCCTCCCCCCCTCGACACTCCCTCCCTCCCGAGAGTCCCGGTCCCAGCGGCCTGCCCTCTGGCCCGGAGCCTCTCGGGGGCCCGGTCTCCCGTTTAGGACGGAGCCCTCGCCCTCCTCCGGGCCCCCCAGACGTCCCGCCGCTCCCCGGCCCGGTGCTCCGCTGCCCACAGCCCAGAGGCGCCAGCCGCCAGGGCCACTGTGCGCGGCTCCGCAGGCTCCCTGAGGCGGCAAGGGGTCCGCCGGGCTGGGGGGGCAGTGGGGGGCACTCACGGGCCAGGCCCAGCAGCTGCCCCGCTCGAAGCCCAGCCTGGCCCAGCGCTGGCTCCGGCCTCGGACTGGACCCTGGCCGGCCGCTCCTGAGCGGGAGGAGCCGGAACCCCCAACCCTGAGCCTGCCCCTCTGCTCGGGGGCCCCGGGCCGGGGCTGTGCTGGGGCCGCGGCCCCTCGGCGGGGAGGTCGGGAATGGGGGTCCCTCCCGCCAGGCTCCGGGGCCGTGCCCAGGCGCCCGCCCAGCCCCCGCGGATGGTCCCGCGTGGGGACCCCGGCCCTGTGAGCTCGGCGGGCGTTTTATGTTTTATTTTTATGTGTTTATGGATCTCAGAGAGGAAGGGAGCGGGAGAGAGAGAAACACGGATGAGGAGAGAGCCATGGGCCGGCTGCCTCCTGCACGCCCCCCTGGGGGTCAGGCCCGCAGCCCAGCTGTGCCCTGGGCGGGCTCGAACCCTGACCTCTGGTTCCAGGTGGACGCTCAGCCGCGGAGCCCTGCGGGGGCTCGGGCGTTTTAAACAAAGCGCCCTCCGTGGTCCCTGGACGGAGGGGTCTGGGGTGGCCACCCCCCGCCAGGCCGCGGGGAGCGCCGAGGGCCGGGCGCACGGCCCCGAGCGGCTTCCGGGCGGCGGGGCGGCTGCGGGCGGAGAGGGCGCGGCTGGCGGTGCCGGCGTGTCCTCCGGCCGAGGCTGCGCCTGGTCCTGCCCCGCCCCCGCCCCCGCCCCCGCCCGGGCCCAGACTGGAGAAATGCGGGGGAAGAGGGACCCCCAAAGGCGGCGGACGGGGTCCCGGCCCCAGGCGGTGGGCCCGGTCGGACGGACGGACGGACAGCCGGGCCGGGCGCCGCGCGGAGTGGCTCCACAGGCCACCCATCGCCGCGGCCAGGGCATCCGTCTCCGCTCCCGCAAGACAAATGGGCGCCAGGCCGGCCGCCCGGACCCCCATCCATCAACAGTTGTGCGCGCTAGCGGCTCACCTCCGGGCGGGAACACCGGAACCGCACCGAGCGCAGCAACAGGCGGGGACACGCGGGGGCGGCCCGGCCCGCCCGCGCCCAGGCCCAGGCCAGGCCCTGCCCGCGGGGGGCAGCCCGGCCCCCGCCGCCCCGGAGCCCAGGCCCAGGCCCTGCCCGCGGGGGGCAGCCCGGCCCCCGTCGCCCCGGAGCCCAGGCCCAGGCCCTGCCCGCGGGGGGCAGCCCGGCCCCCGCCGCCAGGAGCAGCGGCCGCTCCGGGACGCTGACCGGGAGGTGGACAGGCCCCTCGGCCGGCCGCACGCGGACCCCGGGTACCACGGCCGCGAGGAGGAGACGCAGTGAGCCAGGCCGTCGGTGTGGCCAGGAGCCCGACCCGGCTGCACCTGCCCACGCACAGGGGGAGACCCAGCCTCTGCAGCCACAGCCCCCGCCCCAGGCTGGGACCCCTCACCCCAGGGCACCCCCTCCCCTCCCCCGGGCACCCCCTCCCCTCCCCCGGGTACCCCCGCCCCTCCCGGGCACCCCTTCCCCTCCCAGGCACCCCTCCCCCACCCCGGGTACCCCCACCCCTCCCCCGGGAACCCCCTCCCCTCCCCTGGGCACCCCCGCCCCTCCCAGGCACTCCCTCCCCTCCCGGGCACCCCCTCCCCACCCCCGGAGATGCCCTCCCCTCCCCGGGTACACCATCCCTGCCCCGGGCACCCTCTCCCCTCCCTGGGGACCCCCTCCCCTTCCCTGGGAACCCCCTCCTTTCCCCCAGGCACCCCCTCCCCTCCCCCGGGTACCCACTCCCTCCCCCGGGGACCCCCTCCCCTTCCCAGGCAACCCCTCCCCGCCCCCGGGACCCCCCTCCCGGGGCACCCCCTCCCCTCCCAGGCACCCCCTCCCCTCCCGGGCACTCCCTCCCCTTCCCAGGCACCCCCTTCCCTTCCGGGCACCCCTCCCCTCCTGGGCACCCCTCCCCTCCCGGGCACCCCCTCCCCTCCCCTGGGCACCCCCTCCCCCCCCCGGGCACCCCCTCCCCTCCCGAACAGCCGGCCTGGGTGAGGCCCTGCCGCGGGCGGGGCTCGGAGGCGGAGGGCGTGGGCCCGGCCACTAAATCAGTCCACGCCTGTCACCGTCGGCCGGGAGCCGCCCGAGCGGAAATAACAAATGGCTGTCATTGCGGAGCCAAAACCTGTGATTATAATGATCACACCCTCGGTGACCTTGCGTAAACTTTAATCTCTCTCCAGCGGAGCATTTAAATAGCCTTCGCACGCCAGCGCCCGGCCGGCCCGGCCCCCTCCCCGCCCTCCCCCTCCCTGCTCCCCCCTCCCTCTACCACCATCTACCACCCGTCCATCCATCCATCCGCCCAGACCCGCCTGCAGAGCGCTGAGCTGGCCGTGACCGCCCTGGCCCGGGGTGGGGGGGGGACTGGCCGACCCCAGGCTCTGTCCTGGGCCCGTCACTGGAGGGGAGCACCCCTGCCTGAGGCACCAGTGAGGGGGTCCGGAGCCGGCTCCACGGGCTGCGGGGTGGGGGGAGGCCGGGGGCAGCGAGGGGGCACAGGGCCACCCAGAGGGGCCGCGGCCCAGGGGGCGGGATCGGATCCCAACCCGCTGTGGCCTGTCCTGTCCTCAGGAGGTGACACAGGGAGCTCTTGCGTGCACACACACACATGCACACGCACACACGTGCACACCCACGAGTGCAAACACACAGAGACATGGACACATGTGTGCACATGCATGCAAGTACACGTGTGTGCATGTGTGAGTGCAAACATAATGGAATCGGCATGACACACATGAGCCTCAAACACCTGCACATGTGGGCATGCACACCAACACACGTGAACATGCACGTGTATGTGCATATGTGCACAAAGCTCGTCTGTGTTCGTGCACATACATGCGTCCGCACATGCGCGCCCATGTGTGCGCTCGGTCATGCGGTTGCACTGAGTGCTCGGGGTAAACGGGGTGCTGAGTGCGGGCGGATGGCCGGGGTGGGGAGGAGCTCGGTGACGGGGCGGGAGGAAGGTGAGGAGGGCGCCAGGCGGAGCCCTCTGAGCGGGAGGCATCAGGAGCGAGGCCAGCCAGGATGGGCCCCGGGTCAGAGGTCGTGAGGTAGCGCGGGAGGCGGGGGCCTGAGGAGGTCTGGGGGCAGGTCTGAGCTGTGGCCCCTAGGACAGGGGCGCAGAGGCCGGCAGGATGGGCAGGGAGGGGTGGAGATCACCTTCAGGAGGGAGCGGGGCAGGGCCCCCAGGAGCGCCATGCCTGTCACCAGGCTCCGGGATGAGCGGGGGGTGGGGGTGGAGAGGGGACCCCGACTCAGCTTGGACCGAGGCGGGCCCGCCAGGGGGAGGGGCTGCGAGGTCTGGGCCTCGCGGGGCGGCAGCCAGGCACCGGATCAGCTCCGAGGAGGGGCCTCAGTTCCCTCAGCCTTAGGAGGGGAAGACGGGAGGGGGGGGGGGCGGGGGACGGGGGGCGCTGGGACTCCTGGGCGCGGGGAGCCGCTGTGACCGTGGGGACCGGTTCCGGGCCGGGACCTCAATTACCGGCAGGCGGGAGACTCAGCGGTGCCTGCCCGGACCCGGAGTTTGGGAGTGCGTCTCCGGAAATCACATAATTGCCGCTGTCACACCGTCACCCTTGACGGGGCACCGACACCTCCCAGTGACGGCAGCCCTCGCCTGCACCCCCAGCCCCCCAGCCCCCCAGCCCCAGGGACCCCTGCAGCGGCAGCGAGTCCCGGGCAGCAGGTGGTGGGGCTGACACTCCCTCTCCAGAGGGTGGGACCTGCACACAGGACAGTCCTGAGCCTCTGAGAAACCAAGGTGGGGGTGACAGGAGGGAAACCACGGGGCCACTGCCCTCCCCCGGAGCAGATACACCTGTGCCCTGGGCAGGAGTGAGTGGGTGGAAGAGAGACAGGGGGAAGGAAGGAAGGAAGGAAGGAAGGAACGAAGGAAGGAAGGAAGGAAGGATAAACGGGGGGTGGATGAAAGGTAGGAAAGAGTTGAGAGAAATGAACAAATGGAGGATGGATGGATGGATGGATGGATGATGGATGGATGGATGAATGGATGATGGATGGATAGATGATGGATGGATGGATGGATGGATGATGAATGGATGGATGGATGGGTGGGTGGATGGGTGGGTGGTAGATGGAGATGGATGGATGGATGAATGGATGGATGTTAAATGGATGGATGGATGATGGATTGAGGATGAGTGGGGGGTGGATGGATGGATGGATGAATGAATGGATGTTGGATGGATGGATGGATGATGAGTGGGGGATGGATGGATGGATGATAGATGGATGGATGGATGATGAGTGGGGGAATAGATGGAGGGATGATGGATGGACGAGTGATGGATGGATGGATGGACGAGGGGTAGATGGATGGAGATGGACGGGTGACGGATGGATGGATGGATGATGAGTGGGGGATGGATGGATGGATGGATGGGTGGGTGGTAGATGAATGGAGATGGATGGATGGATGGATGGGGGATGGATGGATGGATGGATGGGTGGGGAATGGATGGATTGATGGAGGGATGGGTGGGGAATGGATGGATGGATGGATGGATGGGTGGTAGATGGATGGAGATGGATGGATGGATGGATGGACGGACGGGTGGTAGATGGATGGAGATGGATGGATGCACGGGGGATGGATAGATGGGTGAATGTGAGGATGCATTTGAGCAGCTGAGCATTGCTGCACAAGCACAGCCATGCTGACTGCTAGAATGGACACATGTCTGACCACAGCTTCAGGCCCAGAAAACCTACCCCTCTCTCGTTGTCAGAACTCTTACTTCAGGAACCTTTGCCCCATTCTCTTCTCTCCTTAAACTGCCAGCACTCCTCAACGTCAGCTGCTGCTCCCACTCCTTATCCACGGAGAAATGAGGATAACCCAAGAGGGAGCTTCCCTGTTTCACCCCACCTCCATTACCACCTGCACAGCTGCTCCCGCTGCACCCGGAGGCAGCACCTTTCCTCAGCACCGGCTGTCACAGAGCGGGCCACGGCCGCAGGGGTAGGTTGGTGGATTTATGGTGGCCGTTAGATGGATACGTAGACATGGGAGGTGGGTGGGTGGATGGGTGGACGGATGGGCGTATGAAAGTGATGGGTAATGAAGAGCAGGATGGATGGAGCTGCTCGAGCGGATGAAGAAGGAGGAATGAGTAGATGGATGCTGAGTCCCTGGTGGGTAAGGGAGCAGGTGATCAGTGGGTGGTAGACAGGTGGAAGGATGGACACCCCCTGCAGGGTCTGGACCAGCTGGTGCCCCTGAGCCCATGCCTATGATTTGGGCCCACAGTTGTGCCAGGGCCTCCTCCGTCCCCAGCCCTGCTGCATGGCCTCTGACCATGCCCGTCTGCCAGCCTGAGGCACCGGTGTGTGTGCACCTGTGTGGTGCTAGGGAGGAGGGGAAAGAGGGGCTGTGAAGGCATGAACACAGCCCCAATCCGTGCTCCAGGGCCCTCGGTGCGGCTCCCAGGTGTGTCCCTGGGACAGCTACTATCTAGTGCCTCCCCCTTCATGCCCATCCATTTATTCATCCCCTCATCCTTCCATCATCCATCATCCATCATCCATCCATATCCATCCATCATCCATCCATCATCCATCATCCATCCATCATACACCATCATCCATCATCCATCCATCATCCATCCATCATCCATCCATCATCCATCATCCATCCATCATCCATCCATCATCCATCATCCATCCATCATCCACCATCATCCATCATCCATCCATCCATCCATCCCTCCACCCATCATCCATCCATCCCTCCACACATCATCCATCCATCCCTCCACCCATCATCCATCATCCATCCATCATCCATCCATCATCCATCATCCATCCATCATCCACCATCATCCATCATCCATCCATCCATCATCTACCATCCACCATCCATCCATCATCCATCCATCCCTCCACTCATCATCCATCATCCATCCACCATCCATCCATCATCCATCCATCATCCATCATCCATCCCTCCACCCATCATCCATCCATCCATCCATCATCCATCATCCATCCATCCCTCCACCCATCATCCATCATCCATCCACCATCCATCCATCATCCATCCATCATCCATCATCCATCCCTCCACCCATCATCCATCCATCCATCCATCATCCATCATCCATCCATCCCTCCACCCATCATCCATCATCCACCCATGATCCATCCATCCATCACCCATCCATCATCCATCCATCCATCCATCCATCCATCATCTATCCTTCATTTGTTCATTTCTTCCAACCCTTTCCTACCTTTCACCCACCTCCCATCTTTCCACCCATCCATCCATCCAGCCATCCATTACCCATCAATCATCCATTCATTCATCCATTTATCCATTCATCCATCCATCCACCCCATTTAACCATACATCATCCATCATTCATCCATCATCCATCCCATTGGAGCATCTATCCATCCATCCATTCCCCTTTTCTATCCCTCTCATCCATTCCCTTTACCCACCACCCACCTATCTATCCATCCATCCTCCATTTGTTATCATTTCACCCGTCATCCATCCTTTCATTTATCCATCCACCCATCCACCTTCCCATCCATCCATCCATCCATCCACCCATCATTTATCTATCCATCCATCATCCATCCATCATCCATCCACCCACTCACCCTTCCCTCCACCTAGCCTCCTCCACCCAATCACAGATGCCGCGCTAACCCTCGGTTCCAGGGACAGCATGAGAAACAGGACCAGGTTCTTGCCCTCAAAGAGGATGGAAGTCCAGGGTGAGCAGAGGAAACCAGCAAGCGGGCATGGAGGGCAATGCTCGGTCCCTGTGGTGGCTGGAGGTCTGAGCTCCCGCCTTCCTCAACCACGCCCTGGACCCCGTGCTCAGAATGGAGTCCGGCAGCCACACGCCAGGCAGCGAGGGCCCCTCCCTCCCCGCCCTCCTCCCACCTCCCTCCTGCCCCCTCCCTCCTGCCCGTGGAAGGGCGTCCCGGCGGGTGACCTGGCTTCACGCTCACCGCTCGGGCCTGAGAAGGGCCAGGAGCAGCCTCTGCGGGACCGGACTGGCAGGCCCCCACCTGACCGCCGCTCTCCTCTGCCCGGGGCCCCCGGTGACAGGCTCAGTGTGCCCGCCTAGCGGTGCCGTGCCAGCCGGGGCTGATGGGCCCCCCTGACCACCGCTCTCCTCTGCCCGGGGCCCCCGGTGACAGGCCCTCAGTGTGCCCTGGCACGGGGACCACCGGCCCCGTGGCCCGGCGCCCGGCACGACCTTGAGACGCAGGCGCCGCTCGGTGAGGACGAGCTCCACATAAATTTCACGCTGCTCACGGCCACGCTTGTCGCCGCAGCCTCAGCCCAGGCGCCCGCCCGCCCGCCCCGCAGCCCAAACGGGAGCTTCCATCACGCCCGGCTCCGCTCAGACACAGCCCGTGTCCCGCCTTATCAGCCTCGTTACTCATGTGTCTGCGCTCCCGAAGGAGCGAGACCTCAAGCCCGGCCTCCCGCACGGGCGGGACGGGAGGGGCCCCCGGAGGCTCCGCTCCGACCACGGGGGAGAGGGGCCCATCAGCCCCGGCTGGCACGGCACCGCCAGGGGCCCCGGGCAGAGGAGAGCGGTGACAGGGGGACACGCAGGGCTGAGCCTCCATCCAGGTCCCTCCACACACTCCCCCTCTGAGCTGGAGGGAGGGGGGCGGGAGCCACGGGGCCACAGCAAAGCCCTGGCCCGCCCACCAGGCCTCAGCACTGTGCACCCCACAGGTGTGCACCCCATGTGCACCCCACACACCCCCACACACCACATGCATACACCACATATACACACCACACACAAACCACACACACACACACACACACCACGGATCCCATACACCACATACATACCCCATACACCACACACATAGACACGTATACATACCACACACAGCACACATACCACAAACATGCACACATTACAAACACATGCATATACACATACCACACACACCAAACACACACATCATACACTGCACATATGCACAACACACATGCACAAAACACACTGCACACAGTACATTCACACACATATACACTGTGCATATGCACACTCACACACAGTACACACACGCGCAGCATGCACACAGTACGCACATAGCACACACACACACCACACAGACACCACATAGATACGCACACATCACACACACAACACACACACAGCGCACACACATAGAGACATCACAGAGACGCACAGAGCACGCACACACACAGCACACACAACATGCACACGCATGCACACAGCACACACAGTACACACACCACACACAGAGAACACACAGCACATACACAGCACACACAGCACGCACAGCACGCACAGCACACACACAGCACGCACAGCACACGCACACAGCACACACTCAGTGCACACACAGGACACACAGCACACTCACGCACACAGCACAGGCACGCACACAGCACACACACAGCGCACACAGCACACACTCAGTGCACACGCACACAGCCCCCCTGGAAGGGAGCAGCCAGGACTCTGTGGAAGAGAGGCCTCTGCACTGGCCTCCGGGCGGCCTGCCCGCACCCGCCCGCTCCCAGCAGGTGCCTCCCAGGACCAGGACCAGCCACACAGGCTCCGGGCGCCCTCAGGTCCGCCCGCCCGCACCCAGTGCGCCGCCTACAGGGTGCCAGAGGCGTGACGGCAGAGCCCAGGGGCCCGGGGGTCCATGCTGCCGCGTCAGCTGCTTCAGGCAAGGTCTGATCCAGCATCAGAGGGCTCCACAGGGAGCGGGTGTCCTAAGCCTGCTGGCCAGCTCCAGGGGCCTTGCCGAGGGGCAGCGGTGAGGCCGGAGGGTGGCCGTGGCGCCCAGTGCCCAGCGTCCAGCCGCACACGGGCCGCGGCCTTCCGGGCGGAAAGCCTGGCCTGCAGGCCTCGTTTCCCAGGCCCAGGGCCCTGAGCCCCCCGCTCCCCACCCCCCCGCTGCCCACCGCCCTGCTCCAGCGTCTGCCTGGAGGGCCCAGGGCAGCCCCTTCAGAAAGACCCGGGAAGCCCCTCGGAGAGCCCAGGGTGGGGTCCCCCTGCCCCCCACCCAGCACTTGCAGGAAGCAGCCCTGGACCCCATCACATCCGCCCACGACCCCCTGGGGACGCAGCCCCTGCAGCTGGACCGGACGGCAGCTGGCTCTGCCCGGTGTGGCCACCTGGGCCAGCCCAGGCCTGTCTGCTCCCGCCGGCCGCCGGGGGAACCCCGGCTCCCTACGCCGGCCCCCGCTGTCCCTGAGCCGCGCCACCCAGGCCGCGGCTCAGGCGCTCGGCGCGTTCATCACGGTCTGCGCCACGAGAAGCCGCCGCTGCGGCTGAGGGCAGGCCTGCGGGATCCGGCCCCGGGGGGAGGGCATTATCTCTGCGGGTCCCGCGTGGCCCGACTGGGACCGGACCCGCGGCCCCCCCCCCCCCCCGCCCCTCCGTTAGGGGCCTCTGCCCGGAGGAGTGGCCGTCCCCGCGGCGCGCCTTCCCCGCCGGCCCACCGCAGCTACATTACAAATACATAAATCATAATGTTTCAACAAAAGCAAAATTTAATTTTCTCCTTTCAGCGCTTATCGGGCGGGTGGTATATGGCAGCGGCGCGCGCTCATTCATTACCCCGTGAATGGTAATGGCAGGCCGGCCGCGGCAGCTTTGTTAGCCGGAGCCCGGCCGGCCAATCTGCCCGCATCTGTAATAGATACACGGACTCTATTATTCCCTGCCAGAGAGAATTAAACCGCGGGGCCTGGCGGGAGGGCCCGGGAGGCCGCCGCCAACGCGCCCGCCCACGGGCCTCCGAGGACAGCGCGGGCGGGGCGGGGCCTCCGCCTCTGCCTCCCCCCCCCCGCCTGGCCTGCCGCGCTGTGGGTGGCCGGCCCGCGCTGCCCTCCGGAGGCAGACCGAGCCGGCGGTTTGGCTGCACCGTCGGGACCCCCACTTCCTGGCCTGGCACTGCCCACACCACGGGTGCGGCCGGGAGCTGCCCGCCGGGGTGGGTGTGGCCGTGGGGTCCTGGGCTGGGACCCGGTCAGTGTGACGTGGGGGGCCCATGGCAGCTGCAGAGGGGCCTGTCACGCCCCCCCGCGACGGCCCCCACCACCCAGCCCGCAGGCACGCCCCTCGGGGCCTGTCCCAGCTCGGACATGCCCCCCATGGCTCCCCTGGCAGCTGAGGTCAGGGTCAGAGAGGCCCTCCGATGGGACCTGCGCCCCTTTCCTGGCCGCAGGGCGGGGACGGAGAGACGGGGCCAGCACCTCGCCCAGCGCCTGCCTGGCCGGGTTCCAGGGCTCCCCGGAATCCAGCAGCCACTGCTTCCTGCAAGTGCTGGGCGTGGAGCAGGGGGACCCCGCCCCGGCTCCCCAAGGGCTTCCAGGGTCTTTCTGAAGGGGCTGCTCTGGCCCTCCACCTGCGGGCAGGCCACACCCTC